>JAPKLW010000688.1:208366-282142 GCA_026898455.1 Plectranthus barbatus
CCCTGCATCGGCTCCGTCTTCGTTCTTCATCCTCGACCCGTCCAATTACATAATTTTGAAATTTATAGAATCTATTCTATTACAATTTTTAATTTCTACACTAATCACGAATTTTCTCGTGATTTTACAAAATTAATTCAGCCCTACACGGATAAACCACCGCGGGCTGAATTACACGGGTTGCCACGAGGAACAAAAACCATCCACAAAAACAATAAATTCATACATGCATATCGAATTTAATTATGCACAAAAGAGCCATAAATCAGCAACCTAGCTCTGATACCAATTGTAGGATTTTCCCGTGAACCGAATCACCTAAACCAATTTGAACTGGATCGATTTATGGATATTGTGCACAATTAAATATACAGTAAAACCTAGCATGCTCCGATGAATTTAATTCTCAGATTTGTAGATTGAGAGATTACCGTAACTCCGTAGTGTCTGATCCGATCTTTTGCGTTTGAATTTCCAACTTCAATTCAACCACGCAATTTCGATTTAATCTGCGGAAACAAAAATTAGAATAGTAATTTCTTATAAAAATCGAAATTAAAAGAAAGAAAGGGAAATCAATTGTTCTCCAGATTAGATCTTCAGATCTATATCCCGGTGCATTTAGATCTGCTACTGGTGAGGATTCCACAGATCTGTGCTTTGAGCAGGACCAGAATTCGAAAATTGTCCTCCCTTCTTCCTTGCAGAAAACGGCGCCCCTCTCTCTCTCTCTAGGTTTAGGGTTTTTCAACTGTGTTACAACTTATGAGAGAGAGCTGTCTATTTATAGACCTAGGGTTGTAAACCCTAGTCGGCTCCTAGGCTCAATTCAGCACACTTTCCTTGGGCCAGACCTGGGACCTAATGCAAATAATAAAGTGGGCCTATAAATTAATTAATTCCCATGTCCACAACCCAGGACACAATTAATTAATTAATATTAATTCTTTTTCACCACAGAATTAATACTGACCAACCCCTTTATTACCACGTTATGAGAACGGGCTGCATTAATTGAGAATCGTCATATTTAAGGTTACCGGACATCCATTAATTAATTGGAGCTTCTGTCAAGCTCTAACTATAATTAATTAATATCTTATTATTCCTGGGTAGTACCACTCAATCCTTATCACTCGTGCCTGAACTTAATCAGCCTGCAGGACTTTGGCACGATTAATGTTATTGAGCTCCTCAGGGAATGTCCCCCATCCTATTACTTGAATATGGTTACCTAAACCCAGTCTCAGGTGGTACTACACGAACTGCTGTTACCCAAGATGCGGATATACGAGCACGTTACTCAGGCTCTCCACCATGGCAAGTCAAAGCAACAGTCAACCCGTGCAAACCCCTGAACCTTCGTTAGGGTTTGGACTCAATCAATATAACGAGATCTTGTATTCGCTGATGTCAGACAGACGAATACATCTCACTGCGGTCCATCAATACGCCACCTCTGTGTACCAGCATGTCAAGTAACCAAGATAGATTACTTATTCCGACAATGCCGCAGCCATCCGGACCGACGTATCCTCATACGCTGTCTCGACTGTGATCAGGTTTATCTCTCACTAGGTCAAGTGATCATACTGTCTTCTGCGATCTACAACACGCCGTATGATCGTCCCTATCGGTGAGACAAGAAGAATATCATTGTTCATACATGTAAGATTGTTAACAGATAGGAGAAATAAATCGTTGTATACTCAGTATGATAAATGCTTTCAAGATACAAAATCCATCAAGTTTGAGTTGGCAACTCTGTTCCAGCTTGACCCTCAAACTATGCTCTGTTTTTATTTTCTAATGTTCCCCCTTGATCGATGCCTGGGAGCATCGTCAATGACCCAAAGGCTTTTATAAGATCAATTGATGGGTTGACCTCATCATCTGGAGCACTTGCGTGATCATCTACAGATTTGGTTTGAGAAACTTAGCTTTGATCTTCTTTATCAGTACTCAATTTCTCATTCCCATTGTTGAGATCAGGATCACCAAGTTCCAGTTCTTTCAAGGTTTTGCGCACTAGAATAGACTCATTGAGTACTCTATATCCTTTGTATGAAGGATGTCCATATCCAAGGAACACTCCTTCATCAGCCTTGGGACTGAAAGTATTCAGTTTCGACTTTCCATTATTATGGATGTAACATGGTGAACCAAAAGCACGCAGATGAGCTATAGAAGACTTACGACCATTGAATACTTCATATGAGGTTTTATGATGGCGGCTGTTGATGGCACTTTTGTTCTGAGTATAGCATGCCGTCATCAAATCTTCTCCCTAGTAACCTTATTTCAAGTCAGCTTCAGCGAGCATTGTCCTGACTGCCTCCTCGAGTTCCTGTTTCTTCGTTCAGCAAGAAATCATATGGTACCAAACCATACCACCGAAAAATGTGTATAAGTTGCAAGCTTCCCCACGACAAGGTTGGTAGCTGATTGAGTTGTTTGGTTTTTAGGTTTTGTTTTTTATTTTATAAGGATGAAAATGGGGAGTTATATGTTTATTTGTGTTATTTTAATTTAAATTTTAAATTGGGAGTTAGAGGGATAAAATCGTAATAACATATTGTAATTTAATTTTTTATTATTTATAGGGTTATGTTTAGTAAAAATGTGACTGCATTTAGAATCAATTTTTTTTTTAATAATACGGCAATTCAATATTTTTATAAATGAGTTCTTTTCATTTTTTCTATAAGAAAAATGGTGTGAAGATAACAAAGAAGAGGGTATAGGGGTACTCATGATGAAAATGAGCCACTAGTTTTTTTTATTATTATTTTTTTTCAATTTTATCCGATGGAGTCATTCCTACAAAAAATTTGGTGGATCTTGCCACTAGATAAGAGGGTTAGAACAAGAATAAAAGGTTATCCATTTTAAGCTACAAATATTTTATCTAATTTGGACTAGTTTGTTTGGGTAATGCAAAATGAATTATTTTAGCTTAATGGGGCTTCATCACTCCAAAGCCCATAGAATATTCACCGGCCTCAATATATATCTACCTTTTCTTTGTTGAAATTAAAAACTAATCAAAAAATATTTAATTTAATAATAGGTAAAATAATCAAATAGAGCAAACGCCGTCTGTGGGAATCGAACCCACGACCACATGGTTAAAAGCCATGCGCTCTACCAGCTGAGCTAAGACGGCTTGTTGTAAATTGACATCATTTCATTTTTAAAAACAATTCCATGTGACATCATTTCATTTTTAAAAACAATTCCATGTAGGAATGGCAATCCATTTTATTTAATATACAGAATATTAATCTTACAGTTTCGATCCTATTTAGAATAGAAGTTGTGAAAAAAAAAATTCTAACCATATGTTTTTCTTGGTAAAACTACGTTGATAATTTATATCATAAGAGATTTCGTGAATACTATACTAATATTAATAGTTGGGTTTTGATTCAGTAGGTTTGGGCCTAATTCTTAGCCTATTTAAATTTACTTTATATTTATAATATACCTTTTTTAATTGTAAATATATTTATAATTTCTATAGTATATTGTAGTTTATGTAAAGGCTATGCTAGTAATTAGTAGCGGATATTATTCTTGTTCAACTTATAGAAGGGCTCAACATCTCATATCAATATTTATTTGTGGAAACTTAGAATGCGGTAGCAACCTAATAATAATAATAACAGATCGCTTTCTCTGCTTCGTATGTGGAATCATCCTTGTCGATATGCTATTTTCCCCTTAAATTATTTGGGATTCTACTTTCTACATTGTGGTTTTGATTTGTGATGTAGCACCACAACTCAATCCCATCACCCCTTTGTTTTCTTTCCTTTTTTTTATTGTTTTGTGTTTTTCAAAATAATGGTGTCCAGTCTAATCCTAATTAATAACTAAATTGTGAATATTTCATCTGATTAACCATTAAAATTTGGTATTATTTATTTTCTTCTTTAAATTTCTACTCTAGATTTAAAACCCAATACAATAAGTGTAGGAGTATATTGCTAAGATCGGCTAAGTAATACTCCCTCCGTCCCGATCAAATTGTCCACATTTGACCGGACACAATAACCAATGCATGTGAGTGGTAGTGGAAGTTAGTGAGATAAATATTTTATTGATGAGTGTAGAGAATTTGCTATTTTAGGAAAGTGGACTAATATTGTGGGACAGACGAAAAAAGAAATGTGGACAATTTACTTGGGACGGAGGGAGTATATTTGACCAGCAAAAGAACTGCATTTCTAAACCTGAGCTGGTGCAAGAATCACCAGCTCGGAGGGCTCAACCTTGAAAGACTTCCGCTGCACCTTGTCTAACTCTGATCTCGGGACCAATAATTATTCACTTGTATTTATACACCACAAGCATATTATCACTCTAAATAGACTCATGCAATTAAAACAAACCAACAAAACTAAAACATAACAAAAATATATAAGAAATCAAACCAAATATGAGTGAGAATATGAAATCATCAGTAGTAAACCTTCATTCTTTGCTTAAACTCACCTAGGTGAGTCCATTCGCACTTTGGACATTTCTGTCTACCCTTGTTTAGCCAAATTCTACTCAAGTCGACCATGTTGAAATGGATATATGGGGGTGCTTGATAGGTATTTTGTTTGATGGGTTGCACAACGAAAAAATGTGAATGTCAGGAGTATCGATCGTCATTTCGGGTGTTGGTCGGAGTGAAGTTCCGGCGTTGGTCGACGTACCTCAAGTCGGTTGAGACATATCTTTTTTTGGGTGGCTGAAATATTATGTTTGGATAGGCTCAATTGTTTGGGCTCGTTTTGTTAATTTTTAACAATTATTAGGCGATCTTGCATTCTCAAAATCATCTTGCATTCTTAACTAAACTCTCAAGATAAAACATCAAGTCTACCAAACAAAATCAAGAACCAAAATAATCTCTAAAGTTCATCTACACATGTTCATCCACTCGAAAAGCATGGATTTTACTTCCAAATTATCCACATCTTTAAATATACCTTCTCATTTTTTCTACTCAACCTCATTTCCTTAGGCTTTCTAAAATCTCTTAAATATATTCCAATATCTCATACAACTCATAAATAGCATGTAGGGATTTTCGTTGTCGTGAATTGAATCACAAAATTCAAATAAGTCGGTCTGTTCATGGATGTTGTAAATAATTACTAATCGATAAAAATCATATGCATACTCCTATGAATTTAATGCGATAGTTTTAGGAATATCTTTTGATTTGTAGAGTCTCGATCTGAACCGTATTCTGATTCTACCACGTGTACAGTTTGAATATACGGAAAGAGAATTAAATATACTGCAATTTAATTGAAAAGGGATTAGAAAATCCTGTTCTCCAGATCAGGTCTTCAGATCTGTATTCCTTTGCTTTTCCAGTCCTGCTACTGGTGAACATTCCACAGGTTTGTGTTACACGAGACAAAGTCAAATTTCTTCTTCTTCCACTGCAGTAGGCGCCGCCCCCTCTCTCTCACTCTAGGGTTTTAGTTGTTGTGACTTATGAAATCTGAGGAGAGAATGGACTATTTATAATACTATGGTTGAAACCCTAATGGGCTCCTCTTAAGCAATTTAAGGGGCCAGACCTGGAACCTGATGCAAATAATAAAGTGGGCATATGAATTAATTAATTCTCATGTCCACAACCCAAGACATAATTGACTAATTAATATAAATTCATTTCACCAGAGAATTAATATTGAACTACCCATTTATTACCACGTTATGAGAACGAGTTGCATCGACTCGGTGAATTCCCATATACTACTATAAGGTTACTGGACATTAATTAATTAATTAGTGATTCTGCCAAGCTTCACATAATTAATTAATATCTTATTATACTGAGTAGTATCACTCAAACCTTATCATATGTGCTTGAATTTAATTAGCCGCAGGACTTCAGCACGACGAACCATATTGAGCTCCTCAGGAAATATCCTCATCCTAATACTCGGATATGGTATTCTAACTCCAATCATCAAAACATTCCACATAAACTATTGTCACCCAAGATGCGGATGTACGGGCACGTTAATCAGGTTCACCACCATGGCAAGTCAAAGTGACTACAACCTGTGCATACTTCTGAACCTTCGTTAGAATTCGAACTCAACCAAGTAACGACATCTTGTTTCTTTTTAAGTCAGATAGAAGAACACATCTCATTGTGGTCCAATAGGCAACCGCACGTACCACCATATGAAGTGAACAAGACAAATTATTTCTTTCCAACTATACTGCAGCCTACACCGACAGACTAGTTTTCAACGTTGTCCTGACTATGATAACAATATTTATATCTCGCTAGGTCAAGCAATTTATACAATCTTCTGCAATCTCCTACACGCCGCATGATCTCCTTATCGACGAGATAAGAGGATTCCATTATTCTCGCAGGTATGTTATTTAACAAATATGAGATAAGTCAATTGTATACACATTGTAATAAATGCTTTCGGTATACAAAACCCAACAATCCTAGCATCCAACTTATCTTCGCATGCTTTCCAAATTTTATAAACACAATATACCTCATCAAACTTGGACATCTTTACCAAGCATACTCCTACTTTAACATGCCAGGTCTCATTTCATGCATTTAACCGTGCTCATAACTTATAATCCAAAGTTACTCGGTCTCCATGAAACTTACCTTTGAAGTCCCTTTATTCAACTCTCTTGTTTCTAAAATGTGGCTTGAAATTTGATCCAACAATTTCTCCAACTTGATCTCTTGATTTACGAAGGGAAAATGAATAACATTAGGAATACTCTACATCTTCAAGAATTTAACCAGTAGAACTAGAGTTTAGGTTACCATTGGAGCATCGATGGAGGTTGAAATCGTTTGAAAAAGTGGATTAAGACACCACGAAATAAAGAACAAGATGAAGAATGCTCCTATCTCTCTCTCTATATACATATATATGGTTCAACTATGTGGAGAAAATGCAGAGGAAAATTGTCTTCAACACTTAACATATAACTAGGATAGGTAGGTGACTAATAATAATGATAAAGTTGGATAATTCCTTTTATCCAATGAGTAATATTGCTAATTAAGGTTTATAAGTTGGGTAATAAGGTTGGTTTAAGAAATGCCAAATATGGTGTAGGGATTAAAGTTCCAATTTCTATTTTGGGTATAAACATAGTTTTTACTTTTTCGAATGTGACACCACTAGTCACTCGATCGTCAACGACATTAAGTTCTATGAATACTCATTCCGTAATTTGAGTTTAACAAGTTTGAATCCGGTGTTCCTCATTTTATAAATTGATTGATCAAGATCCTCGTTTCAAAAATAAGTTAGGATTGGCCATATGTATATGATCATGCGAATCTTTTTTATCTGATAATTATGCATGCAAGATAAATAGGTGTCGATCAAGACTAAAATTAAAATACAACACCGATTCGAGAAATTTATTTAATTAGAAACACAGTGTGTTACAAATTTATTAGACTTGTCTGCCTACTCTATTCCAAAATCTTCAAATAGGTAACTTTTTTATCACGTGGTTTGTGGGGGAAATGTGGAGAAATAAATGAAATGGATTAATGGGTTTGGGGGGGGGGGGGATGTTGAGGAATAAATGAGAAAGTAATTTTGTTGAGCTTTTAAGTTTTAAAGCAAGTGAATTTGACGAACCCATAGTAAAAATGGAGATTTTGTTGAGAAGTGCCCTGCAACTGGTAAAACAAAAACACCAAGCAAGCAAGCTTGCGGAAGCAAAAACAAATATTTTCCCAATTTACTAAATCTGATAGGAGCATAAGTTTACAGTACAAGAAATTAGCAATAAAATTGCAGGGAATTGAAACGACAACACACCAATTTACCGTGGGAAACTCTCTTCAAGTTGAAGAGAAAAAAACCATGAGACCACCTGGTCCATCAAAAATCCACTATCACCAAAAGAGTAGTCGTACACAACTCTAAACCTGATTTTAATCCTTAACAAGTCTATGAAGGCACTATAATTACAATACAAAACAAAAAATGCAAAATAGTCTGTGAAAAGCCAGTTGAAACAAGAAATTCGTAGCTGACAAATAACCATTAGAATTCGAAGTTATCTAGTCAAAATGAAGATATACGAGTCTTTTACCCCACAGTTAAAATTTTAAAGCGATCGGACACCGTTTGGATCTCCGATTGTCGAGAAAACTGATGCTGGTCGGTGGAGAACTGTTGTTGTCTCTTTTCTCCTTTTTCCCTCTTTGTGTGTGTGTTGAGCAGTATGAATCTTCAGTCTCAAGCCAACTGACTAACCCCCATATTACTACAATTAGTTGATTTTAATTTAAGTTGAACATCGGGCTTCAAATAAATATCATTGGGAGCCTAACCCCAACAAATCTCCCCCCTCCCGACTATATGAAATTGTCATCCCAACAATAGCAAAACAAGCTTCAAACTTGCATCTTGGTAACACCTTCGTCATCATAGCAACTCCATTATCATCAATATAAAATTTCTCAAGTTAAATCAAATTTCATCCAACAAATCATGTATCCAATGATATATCACATTTATATGTTTAGAATTTGAATGAAAAGTAGGATGCTTACCAAGATGAATTGCACTTTGACTATCACAAAGTATAACATACTTCTCTTGAGAAAAATCAAGTTCATTCAAGAACGTCTTCAAATAAAACAACTCCTTGCACGCTTCTATAGCTGCGATGAACTCGCTTAAGTTGTTGATAAAGCAACACATTTCTGAAACTTAGATTGCCAAGAAATAGCTCCCCCTGCAAAAGTAGCCAAGTAACCTAAAATAGATCTCAAGGTATCAATATCTCTAGCCATGTCTGAATCAGTGTAAGCAGTGAGAACTGATTCCTCACCACCAAAACAAAGCTTTAAAGATGAAGTACCACAAAGATATCTCAAAGTCCACTTAACTGCATTCCAAAGCTCTCTCCCAAGAGTAGATAGGAATTTGCTCGCCACACAAATTACAGGAGCTAAATTAGGTCATGTACACACCATCACATACATCAAACTACCAAGAACACAAGAATAAGGAATATTCTTCATCTCTCCAAATTCATCATCAGTAGAGGGACTTTGTTTCACACTCAACTTTATATGTGTAGCCAATGGAGTACTAACAGCGTTAGTATAACGCCCCCGACTCACATTCCCGTACCTTTTGGGTGTGATACAGGTGGGTTTGGATGGTTTAACATCGAAAGACTTGAATTAATAGATGAGATGGATACTCGATTGAACAAACATTCACCCATTTAATGTAAGCAACAAAGAGTCATAATTTACAACCCTTGTATCGAGGAAGTAACCTCGTACAAAAATATCAACAGACATCACAAAATGACAGAGTTTGATTTCTCAAATTAATTACACAATACTAGGAATGAATATATTTCAGAACTTCTTGCAGTGGAGGGTTACGCAGTAGAGATATGCATATGAAATATTTCAGAAATAATGCAAAAGGGCTGAGAACAACGTACCCAGTGAACACAAGCCCCAAACCACCAGGTTTTAGAAAAACATTTGATCGTATTTATCCAAAATATTTTCATCACGCTGCATACAGTTCCACTCACGGTGAATCAATATATGTTTTATTGTTGTGTGACTGGAAGTTGACCAACTTCCAAGTTGCGATGAATAGTTAGGAATGGCTTAACTACTCAACCACTTTCATCAAAGTGCACTGGTCTCAGAACGCACATCATTGAGACCCCATTCGATTTAAAACACTGCATGTGTCTCTCCTTATTTCTCTAAAGATATCAATACTCCAATGTGTGACCTGGTCTGAGCCCATCTCCAAAATATCGGATGATTAATAACCCCAGGTTTAATGAGACTTAGCTCAGGATTCCACAAGATCCAGGTTCTATTCTCATAACTAATACCTCTGGTCAATTACAATTGATCAGAGGAACATATATTATAAAACAAAATATTTTAGCATACACAATCAATTTCAAAATAAATCATTTTTGCATGCTTTCCAAAAACATAACTCACAGCTTGTTGGGGTATGAAATAATCGGCCCACCTAAGAAGCCCAAAACATGGCCCAATATAAATTTTTCAGGATAGGCGAATAAGTGCCCGACAGAAGAAAGCCCGATAGAAGAAGCAGCCCGACAAAAAGTATTCGAACACAAGCAGCTCGATCAGAGGAGTCGAATAAGAGCACAAAGCAGTTCGATAAGCCAGTCCAAGGAGTTCGGGCGATTATTGCACAACCACCCAACAGACAGAAGAGCCGACGAGCAATGGGAAATTAAGCTCGCGACCTTTTTGGAAGAAGTTAACAGCGCTCCGATAAACACGAATTTTGCTGCTTAACCACCAGACGGGCGAAGACCGCGGAAACCCTAGAAAGCCTATACCCCTATAAAAAACCCCCATTGTAAGCTGATTCTTGGTGATAATTCCACTATACGCATAGCTTCGTTTCCTCGAGATTTTATTCGTTCTAAAAAACTGTACATTGTGCGTCTGCTCGAACTAGACCGAATTCATCTAATCATCTTGGTTTATTCGTTAATACATTATCTTAGAGTCCTACGGCTTGCTGTATTTTCTTAATTTGTTTTCTGTGTTTTGTCACCATTTCTTGCATTATCCGCATATAGTTCATGGGGCTCCATATCCGTTAAGATTGAACCTCAAAAATTTGGCGCCCACCGTGGGGCCCCAGGAAAAATATCTACACTAACCTCTTTTGCAGGAAATTGCCGATGGCGGAAAAACCACGAACACCACTGGTCCCAGCACGGAGCGAACCAGTCCACCACCACCTGCAGGGCGTGGAACCCCTCAAGGCAGAGTCCGGGAGAACGCATCGGGCACGGAAATCCTCAACAAAGGAGAGACAAAGGAGGAACCGACGAGGTGCCAAATGACTTCTACCGGATCTTTAATGCCATGCCACTGAACGAACTGCATTCCTCCCACCACCACCTTCCAGCATGGCAGACCCACACATGTCGCAGCTGGTGGGGCAGGAGCAGACTTCAAGATCTACAATCGAGAGGATGGGAGCATAGATGGAAGAGATGGCTAGGAGGTATGAGCTCCTCGATAGAGAAAATAGAAGACTACAACAACAGGCCAACACGCGTCCCATCATCGAAGAGACTGGGAGCACGGACAGGGACCATCGGCCCCAACCGGGAACCTGCAAGTGGAATTCAACTTGACCGAAGGGGATGGTAATGAGCAAACTCCAGATGATGATCCGCCAATACGGAGGGTCCCGGCAGAACAAAGACTCAGCTACTTTTAGTCCCTTGATCACTAATTTTTTATAATGATTTTTTTATAGTATAGTGACAAGTTAAAATTATCGTTCCCACAGAGATTGTAAAAGCGAACACCTCATATACTGAACCATTTGTTTTCGGTTTGTTGTCTAAGTAAATAGAAATTTGGAAAGGTTTTGAAATTTAAAATTAACTTTTGCAAGAAAATTAAAGTAAAGCAGGGAATTAAAATTGACAACTCCCAAAGAACATCAGATTTATTCCTATGGATTAAATTCCTCTTTTCAGACATAATAAAAATCCATATTATCAATTCTTAAATCCATTAATCAATTTTCACTTTTCAGTCTCAAATTAATTAATTGTGAAAACCTATCAAATGGCCAATTTAATCAGATTAAGAAAAAGCACAAGAATTGATAAACCAATTAAAAATATTGATCGATTTAATCACCTAAACATGCATCCAAGACAATCACATAAACCCTAGAATCTGAATAAGGATTTACCTACACATATTCATGTTAAACAGAAATATGGAAAGATAAAACCTGTAACACAACTTCATAGAGAAAACAAGCCTTGTAATTGCATCCAATCTTCAAAGGTTCAATCACAATCCTCACCAAAATTCGAAAGCAATTCAAGGGCAAGAAAAACTCTAGGGTTCTAGTCTCGAAAGTGGCATGATAATTAAAATTCGCCTAATAAAAATAATATATACTAAGTTTAATTGTCCAAACCTGGAAATAACTTAAAAGCATTAAATTCCTTCAGAACGACCCGAATTTCGATCGACACAATTCCTGTCGATCGAAATGGGCTCTTCGAAATCGGACGCTCGAAGCTCTGTCGACTGGTTGCCTCAGACATCCCTGTCGATCGACACAATTTCTGTCGATCGACATGATTTCTTCCTCTGTCGATCAGCTTGATTTTCAATGTGCTCTCCCTTTGCAACATACCTCTGTTTCGATCGACACACTATCTGTCGATCGAAACAGAGGCTTCGGCCAAAATCTCCAGATTCCAGACTTAGCCAGTTTTCACTCCAAAAACCTGCATTTTCAAGCATAACACACAACTCAGGCATAAAAACACTACGATGCTCATAATTTAAAGTAAACACACTACAATCTAATAAAAACGCCCTAAAAATCCATAGATAAGTGAACGAAATAGCGCACTTATCAACTCCCCCAAACTTGAACTATTGATCATCCTCGATCAAAACACCAAAAGAAACATAAATTCATGCAAACAGAGATGTGCAATGCCTCACAAGATTCATCACTATCTAAGCACACCCTCATCCAAAAGACAATGCAATCAAAATCCAATCCAAATCATCAATTGTTTCGGGAAGAACCTCACAGATAGTAAGAATTTTTAGCAATCGCTCATCACTCAACTGTTCAGGACATGTGTTTCACTCAATTCAAAGTAATACAGTTTTCTTAACCATAAGTTTGGCAAATTTCTCATCTCTCCACTGCTTAGAAAGTAAAATAACTCGGTGAATCAAAAAGGTCTTTAATTTGGTTGTAATGAGGCTTTTCTAGAAGGTAGGTCGTTTTAGGCTGAGTGACTAGCACACTTATGATTTTTACAACTTCCCAACTGTCAACCCACATCACATCATTTTCTCAACTCCTCTTTTCTATACTTGTATTATATAATTTTTTCTCGAACTTCATCTTGCAAAGAAGTTCACCAACAAGATTTTTCAACACTTTTCTTCATCTTTTCTCTCTCTTATTTTTTTTTTCAAGTTAGCTCAATCCATAAGCACTCAGATTTTCAACAATTCACAACTCAATATCAACTACCCCTTCTCTTTTTTCAATTCAATTCAGTTCAATCCACAACTGGCTCACTAGAACACTACTTAAATCAAAGAAAGACTTTTCAGGCTCAAAGTGGCTACAAGTGGTCATGTGTAGGGTTAGTGTTTGGGATACGGCTAAGAAAAGAGATGCCTAAAATCATTTTCACCAAGTCTTACATCAATACAGTCTCGAGAGAGAAATAAGCCAAATTCTAGAATCCAACTGCAAACTCGATCACACATGAAAGAAAAAAAAATTCAGGCACAACTCTCACTTGGTTCATTTGTTCTTCCCTAACAGTATCCAATCCGAATCAGATAAATCAAGCAAAATCAAAAATCAGAGAGCAACATATCATGCGGTATTCTCCTATCATTGGCTACTCATCATGCAATCCTAATTGTCTCAATCTCAGTGTAGACCAATCATCAATCAAACAAGTTCATATCAAAGGAAGGAATAGTACATAATCTCAAGTTGCACTTAAATAGATTCTGAACTAAGAACGAGTACATGGGAAAATATCAAATACATCAGAACTACCTAACTAAAGCAAATACAACTGAAAGGAATTAAAGTACAGGGAAAGTAACTGAAATACAGGGAAATAAACTAAAATACAGGGGAATCAAATGCAGTACATCGAATCAGAAATAAACAAGTAAATAATAATGGATTCCATTCCCACAAGTCATCCTCCCCCCAAACTTATTCAACACGAAGGGAAGAATAAGTTTGAAAGTCAGCTTGTAGGAATGGAATCTAGACCTCAATCCTGCGGTGGTGGCTGATCTCTCGCTGCCCTCCTGTTCCTACGGCCATTGCGCAGGGTCGGCTCGAAATCTGCGAAGTGGTCCTCCATCCGGTGGGTCAGATCCACCATGGCAAGATTGTGGGCGGCGTTGTAATCCTCCTGCTGCCTCCAGATGTCGGCAAGCAGTGCATCCTGCACCAACTGATGATCCCGGACCTGCCGAAGCTCTGTACGGAAACTGGTGTAGTCGGCCCTCTGCTCCTGCATGAACTGGAGAAAGGGACTCCAATCTGGGACTGCGGTAGATGAGCCGGCTCCGGCATATGAAGTAGAAGCTCCGCCCCCGCCCCCTGCAGTGAATGGGGGGGCATCAGATCGGGGCGGCACATTTCTCTGCTGCGCAGCCCATCGCCGCTCCTCGGCGATTCGCTCGGCCTCCTCCTCGCGGGTGCGAACCCTCTGATCTGGTGCTGTACCGGGACGGTGAGACAAACGGGAGGATGGTGGGTCACCTCGCGCGTCGCGGGTCCGGTCCATGTGGGCCGGCGTGGCCATAAACCAGTTGTCACGGTAAGCAGAATCCGTGACATGAGTGAGCTCTGGAGCGGGCAGAAGGAACCGGTCACCATTCGAGAACCGGAGAAAAAGCTCACCTCGGAACGGTATCACAAAGCGAAACTGCTCCAGCTGGTCGAGCCGCAAGGTCCGGACACCCCCCAGTGGGGTGAAGTCGTCAACAGGGATCCCAAGATGCCGGGCGATGGGAGTCACAAACCCTCCACACCAGAAATCGCCCGGAGTACCACCGGTCTGCCTCTTCCAGTTCTCCATGAGGAAGGCAGCCAAACTGAGGTGGACACCATTCAGCATGGCCCAGATACAGAAAATCTCACTCCCCCGAGCCTTCCCGTGCTCATTGCGGCCAAAGACGGAGATCCCAAACACCTTCTGAATATAACGGAGTACCGGATTGTCAATAGCAGTGGCCTTCATGTTGGCCTTGCTGAAGTGGGCTGGATCGGCTGCAGCAGAGATGGAAGGGCAGAACTCCCCAATCTCGAATTCGGGCGGCTCGTGGTAAAGGCCCCTCGGCTCACACCCAAGTATCCTGTCCAGCTGGGATCTACTGAGCCGATGGGGTTGCCCTCGAAGCTGGAACTGGATGCCGTTGGGCTCAATGGGGCCCTGGCTGTGGGGCGGCTCAATGATATGCACTGTGGCGAAGAACTCCAGAACCAGTGGCGGAATAGTGGGCCACTGCTGGGTGATGAAGTGCCCCCAGCCGCACCGGGCGAACAGCTTCTGAACATCGTCCCCAAGGCCCATCTGTATCAAGTCATCGGCATCAGGGTATCGGGTTGGCTTCAGGGTGAAGCGCTGCATGTGCTGGAAGCGCCGCTGGTGATCGGGAAATGCAAACTCTGGCTCCCAACCAGGCTGCTCCTCTGGGACCAAGTGTTGGTCATGCTCCTCGTCGGCCTCAGACGCCGTGTCCTCATGCATCTCCTCATCAGTGATCGGGTGATATTCCTCGTCAGATGAAGCCATCAGTAGCTCTCTGCAATAACAACAACCCATAATCAATATGAGGAAGCACTAACAAAGTAGCCAACTCCCCCAAACTTGCCTAGTGCAAGTAAATCCAACAAAATCAAGCATAATCAAGCATGCCCATGACCAAGTAACCACCCAATCATGCAATTTCATACAACACCCAAGTGCAAAACAACAAACATTAGCCACAGAAACCAATAAGTACACATGGGGAAGGCAGAAACCAAGCAACAGTAAAGGGGGTGTGTATGAATCAAAATCCCACAATAGAACCACAAATAGGCATGCCCATTCCAAATTGACCACCCAATCATGCAATTAACATCAAAACCAAGTGCAAAACGTAAATCATAGAGCAATTTAGGCACAATTTGCAATTTGGAGAGGTTAAAATAGGGCAACAGTAAAGGGGGTTCAAATGGAAGTCTCAATTCCTCATAAATCGAAATTAATCAACAATTAAGCCTCAAGGAACGCAAATCGAATCTTCAACAACCTAGAACGAACCAATATAACCCGATATATGCAATAAATTGAAGTAAATTCAACAATTCAACTAAATGCATAAGAAGGGAAAACTAGGGCTCAATTTAAAATAAACACCAAATCAAGGTAATGGAAACCCAATAATCGAAAGGCGAGAGGGAAAAGAAGATTACCTGGATTGGAAGAGAGGAGAGGGACGAATTTCGATCGAGAAGGGTGGGGGAGAAAGGTTGTGTGTCGAAAGAGAAGAAAGGGAGTGAGGAAAAAATACGTGTTCAGCAGTTTTTAAAAACAGACGCGCGCGTCTGTTTCGATCGACAGGATTCCTGTCGATCGACAGACGCGCATTTTTTCAATTTTTCAATTTTTTTTTATTTTAAATAAATAAATGCGGAATGTAAATTTAAATTGAAACAGATTTGTGTCGATCGATAGGATTCTTGTCGATCGACAGGATTATTGACCGGTCAACAATTAACCAGACACGACCTTGTCGATCGACACAATTTGTGTCGATCGACAAACTTTTTATACTTAACTAATTTTATTGACAACTTCTCTGTCGATCGACAGGATTCCTGTCGATCGAAACAGAGGCTTAAATTTTTGAACACTGTATTTACAAGCTGGAAATTTTTCTAAGGCATGAGATAAATCCTAAAATACCTAAGACTCGAAAATAGACTCTAAAATTGAAATAAAGCAATAAAATGATGGGTTACCTCCCAACAAGTGCTTCATTTAACGTCGTTAGCTCGACGATACCTCAGATCATGGCCGGTCCAGATAGTGCACCTCCACAGCTCCAATCTGAAGCGGGTTGTAGTAGCGCTTGACTCGATTTCCATTGACCCAGAAAATGGTGCCATCCTGACCAGCTAATTCCACCACTCCATTGCTGGTGAAGTTGACCACAGTATATGGTCCATTCCGCTTGGACTGCAGCTTTCCTGGCATGAACCGGAGGCGAGAATTGAAGACAAGCACCAGATCCCCTTTGTAGAATTGTCACCTCTTCAGGCCTTGATCATGGAATCTCTTGGCTCGGAGCTTGTAATTCATGGAGTTCTCATAGGCTTCCTCACGGAATTCATCCATCTCATTCAAGTAGGCAGCTCGGCTCTCAGCAGCAGCCTTCCAATTCATATTCAGCTCCTTCACAGCTCTCCATGCCTTGTGCTCAAGCTCCACAGGAAGATAACAGGACTTACCAAAGACCAACTGGAATGGGGACATCCCAATCGGCGTCTTGAAAGCAGTACGGTAAGCCCACAGTGCGTCATCGAGCTTGAATGCCCAATCCTTCTTCATCTTGACAGTTTTCTCGAGGATCCCCTTGATCTCCCTATTGGACAACTCGGCGAGGCCATTCCCTTGAGGATGGTATGGAGTAGTAACCCTGTGTTTGACACCATAGCGAGCAAGAAGAGCAGAAATAGTACGGTTACAAAAATGAGACCCACCATCACTCACCAAGGCTCTAGGAGTGCCGTATCGAGTCACCACGTTCTTATGGAGGAAATTCACCACAACTTTGGAGTCATTGGTGGTCGTCGGAATGGCTTCCACCCACCTAGAAACATAATCAACAGCCAAAAGAATGTAAGTGTACCCTTCTGAAGGTGGGAAAGGTCCCATGAAGTCTATCCCCCACACATCGAAGATCTCGACCTCAATCACTGGGGTCTGGGGCATCTCATCCTTCTTTGAAATATTGCCCATCCTCTGGCACCTGTCATAGTTGAAAACAAACGACTTGCAATCGCCATGGATGGTCGGCCAGTAGAACCCACTAGAGAGGACCTTGAAGGCGGTCCTGTTGGCAGCAAAGTGGCCACCGCTGGGAGAAGAGTGACAAGCCTCGATGATCTTGAAGAATTCAGACTGAGGCACACGCCGGCGGATGATAGTATCGGCACATCGGCGCCATAGGTACGGGTCTTCCCAATAGTAGAACCGGACCTCCTTCAAAAATCTCTTCCTTTCTTGCGGGGTAGACTCTGGAGGGGGAACTCCACTCACCAGGTAATTGGCATAGTCAGCATACCAGGGAGTCTTGTTGCAGTAGTACTCCTTGAGATCCCTATCCTTGCATGCAAAGACTTGTTCATCAGGAAACGTCTCTTGGATCCTCATCTTTTGGTCATCCCCCTCGACTGGATACTCCAACCTGGAGAGATGGTCGGCAATCACATTTTCACAGCCTTTTCGGTCCTTGATCTCCACATCAAACTCCTGAAGCAACAGGATCCATCTGATCAATCTTGGCTTGGCATCCTGCTTAGCAAACAAAAATTTAATAGCAGCGTGGTCAGTATAAACAACAGTTTTCGACCCTATCAAGTAGGGCCGGAATTTATCAAATGCATAAACTACTGCTAGCATCTCCTTCTCCGTAGTGGTGTAATTTCATTGGGCAGGGTTCATGGTCTTGCTGGCATAGTGAATGACATGGAAGAGCTTCCCCTTCAGCTGTCCTAGAACCGCTCCAACTGCAAAGTCACTAGCGTCACACATGAGCACGAAGGGCTCATCCCAATCTGGAGAAGTGAGGACTGGAGCAGTCACCAATGCCTTCTTCAACTGCTCGAAGGCCTTCAGACACTCTGCATCAAAAATAGAAGATACGTTTTTCTCAAGCAGATTACAAAGAGGTCTAGAGATTTTAGAGAAATCCTGTATAAATCTGCGGTAAAACCCGGCATGGCCTAGGAAACTCCGGACTCCCTTCACATTGAGTGGTGGTGGCATCTTCTCGATTGCTGTGATCTTGGCATTTTCCACTTCCAGACCTTCAGAGGACACCCGGTGTCCAAGTACGATCCCTTCTTTCACCATGAAGTGGCACTTCTCCCAATTTAGGCATAGGTTTGTCTCAACACACCTCTCCATCACTGTAGCTAGATTCTGCAAGCAAACATCAAAAGAGCTACAAAAGACAGAAAAGTCATCAATGAAAACCTCCATAATATGCTCAATAAGATCATGAAAAATGGACATCATACACCTCTGAAAAGTAGCAGGTGCAATGCACAAACCGAAAGGCATTCTCCGATAAGCAAAGACTCCATATGGGCATGTGAAAGCTGTCTTATGCTGATCTTCCGGGGCCACTGCAATTTGGTTATAACCAGAATAACCATCTAGCAAACAGTAATAGGGATAACCTGACAGTCTGTCAAGCATCTGATCAATGAAGGGCAGGGGGAAGTGATCCTTGCATGTGGCGGCATTCAGAGCTTGGTAGTCGATGCAAAACCGCCATCCTGTGACTGGTCTCGTCGCCACCTCTTCGCCATCCTCATTCTTCACAATCTGCATTCCCCCCTTCTTGGCCACAACCTGTGTCGGACTCACCCATTGGCTGTCGGAGATGGGATAGATCATCCCATTGTCTAGAAGCTTCAGTACTTCCTTCTTCTCGACTTCTTGCATTGTAGGGTTGAGTCTCCTTTGAGCTTGTCTCTTTGGTTTAGCCTCTTCTTCCACGTTGATCCTGTGCTGGCATATTGTTGTACTGATTCCTTTGATATCTGCCAGTGTCCATCCAATGGCTGACTTGTGGTCCCTCAAAACTCGTAGCAGCTTCTCCAACTCTGTAGAATTAAGAAAAGAGGAAATAATCACAGGATAAGTATTGTCAGGACCCAAGTAAGCATACTGTAGATGAGAAGGAAGAGGTTTCAGCTCCAAAACAGGTGGTTCGGGCTGTTTTTCAGCTTCGGGTGCGGCTGTGTCGGTTGACACAACTTCTCTGTCGATCGAAATAGAGGCTACTTCTTTCTTCTTCTTTCTCCTGGACTGCCTGTCGACCGGGTGATTTTTTGAATTTGTGTCGATCGACACCCTCCCTGTCGATCGACAGGGAGGCAATTTTCCACCATTCGCCACACAGGTTCTGTCGAGCGAAACAGAGGCATCAGCTCAATTTTTTTCTGCTTCTTTCACAAACTGGATCGGCAGAGGCTCCCTTTGGTTCTCCTTTGCCCTCGGTAACTCCTCCTTCACATCTAGCTCCACAATAAAATCCAGAAGCTCATCACAGGCTTCATCAAGCTCCGAAAAAGAAAACAAGGAGTGGTGAAGACATTGCTCTAGATAATCAGTTTCCGAATGCAAAGAAAGTAAAGGAGAAGAAATCACCGGATCAAAACTGTCTATCATATGACATTCTTCTTTGTAACTCTCATCATCGTGTTTCTGCATGGACTTGAAAATATTGAAGGTCACAAACTCATTGTTGACTCGGAATGTTAGTTTCCCTTCTCGAATATCGATCAGGGCTCCTCCGGTCCTCAGAAATGGTCTCCCCAGAATCAGCGGGATGTTGTAATCCTCCTCCATGTCTAAAACAACGAAGTCAGCCGGGAGTATGAAATCTTTAACTTTCACAAGGACATCCTCCACAATTCCTCTCGGATAAGAGATCGATCTATCAGCCATCTGAAGAGTGATGGTAGTCGGCTTGATATCTCCAATCTCCAGTCTCTTGAAAATGGACAACGGCATCAGATTGATGCTTGCTCCAGAATCGCAAAGCACCCTGCCGAATGTCTCTCCACCTATAACACAAGAAATAGTGAATGAACCCGGATCCTCTCTTTTCAGAGGCAACTTCTTCTGAATAATAGCACTGCATTCCTCAAACAGGCTCACCGTCTCGTGCTGTAGCATAGGTCTCTTCTGCGCGACCATATCCTTGAGGAATTTGATGTACCCCGGCATCTCCTGCAGAGCTTCCACGAGAGGAATATTGATGTGCACCTTCTTCATGTTCTCTAAAAATCGTGCATACCTCTCATTCACCTTCTTCTTGGCAAATTGCTGCGGATACGGCATCGGGGGTAACTTCCCTCCTTTATTTGGCAGCTGTGTCGATCGACAGGGGTTCTGTCGATCGACAGAACCTCCTGAATCGATTTCTGGTTCTGGACTTCTATTTCGATCGACAAAATTTCTGTCGATCGAAACAGAGGCTTCTGCCTCGGGTTCCTGCTCCTTTTCACTCCCTTCTTCGGCCTCAGATTCGGCCCCTTTGTGTTCGGGTCCCTTGTAAGATTTGCCACCCCTCAAAGTAATGGCATTGACCTGATTTCTCTGATTCTTCGGGTTGGCCTGAGTGTTGCTCGGTAATTGCCCTTGTTTATGTTGTGAACCAAGGGATGCGGCAGTCTGGCTGACCTGTGTCTCTATGATCAGAGCATGTTTCTCCACTCTATCAACTTTGGAGTTGATACCTTCCACTTCTTTCTCCAAATTCCCAACTCTCTTATCGGACCCTTGCATGAACTTGACTAGGATTTCCTCGAGGCTCAGCTTCTTCTTTGGCTCAACAATTTCTCCATTCTCCACATTGAATCCAGCAGGAGGTTGCTCGGCAGCTTCAGGATTTGAATATGAGAAACCTGGGTGATTCCTTGCTCGGTTGGGATTGTCCCCTCGGTTGTTATTCTGATAACCACCTCTTTGGACAAAGTTGACATCGGCGGCATCAGTCTCACCAGAAGAGGACGGAACTAGATCGACAGCAGCAACGGTTCGTCCAGATTCCATCTTGGCAAAGTCCTCTCTCAACTTCTTGATCTCTCCCATTAGGTCTATCTCGGGTTTTGCTACCTTCTCTACAGCTTTGACTGGCTCCTTGCGGCTACTAGACCATCTCTGACTGTTAGTTGCCATCTTCTGAAAGAAGGCCATGGCTTTCTTGGGACCCTTTGTCATCACAGAATCTCCCAATGTGGAATCCACCAGTTCGACAGTCTTTTCATTTAATCCTTCATAGAAAGTCTCAACTTGATTTGCCAAACAAAGATTGTGACCAGGACACAACCGCAGCAACTCCTTGTACCTCTCCCAGGCCTCATAGAAATTCTCATCGTGCCTCTGAGCAAACCTAATAATATCCTTCTTCCTTTGCCTGATGACACTCGGGGGAAAGAAATTCATCAAGAATGCGTTCCTCAGTTCCTTCCAAGTGCTGATGTTGGTCTTATCCAAAGCAGTAAACCATGATTGGGCCTTATCACGCAGAGAAAAGGCAAAGAGCCTCATTCGCATGGCACTCTTGCTGACTCCATTGATCTTCACGGTGTTGCAGAGCATGATGAATTTGTCAAGATGAGCATAGGTGTCCTCAGTAGCTCGGCCCCCATATTGACTCTGCTGAACCATCTGCACTAACCCAGTCTTCAGCTCAAATAGAAATTTGGAAAGGTTTTGAAATTTAAAATTAACTTTTGCAAGAAAATTAAAGTAAAGCAGGGAATTAAAATCGGGTTTTAAAACACTAGAGAAAAGATCAGATTCCAGGGCAAGTTCATGTCAAGGATAGCATGCAAGGAAATTTCATCGATCAATTTTAAAATAAAGATTTGGTGGAACATCAGAAAAATATCACAAATTCCAGGGTTTGGCAATTCATAAAGTAGATTATCAATTTCCTATATCCTTTCGGTCTCTAGAAAAATTGACAACTCCCAAAGAACATCAGATTTATTCCTATGGATTAAATTCCTCTTTTCAGACATAATAAAAATCCATATTATCAATTCTTAAATCCATTAATCAATTTTCACTTTTCAGTCTCAAATTAATTAATTGTGAAAACCTATCAAATGGTCAATTTAATCAGATTAAGAAAAAGCACAAGAATTGATAAACCAATTAAAAATATTGATCGATTTAATCACCTAAACATGCATCCAAGACAATCACATAAACCCTAGAATCTGAATAAGGATTTACCTACACATATTCATGTTAAACAGAAACATGGAAAGATAAAACCTGTAACACAACTTCATAGAGAAAACAAGCCTTGTAATTGCATCCAATCTTCAAAGGTTCGATCACAATCCTCACCAAAATTCGAAAGCAATTCAAGGGCAAGAAAAACTCTAGGGTTCTAGTCTCGAAAGTGGCATGATAATTAAAATTCACCTAATAAAAACAATATATACTAAGTTTAATTGTCCAAACCAGGAAATAACTTAAAAGCATTAAATTCCTTCAGAACGACCCGAATTTCGATCGACACAATTCCTGTCGATCGAAATGGGCTCTTCGAAATCGGACGCTCGAAGCTCTGTCGACTGGTTGCCTCAGACATCCCTGTCGATCGACACAATTTCTGTCGATCGGCAGGATTTCTTCCTCTGTCGATCAGCTTGATTTTCAACGTGCTCTCCCTTTGCAACATACCTCTGTTTCGATCGACACACTATCTGTCGATCGAAACAGAGGCTTCGGCCAAAATCTCCAGATTCCAGACTTAGCCAGTTTTCACTCCAAAAACCTGCATTTTCAAGCATAACACACAACTCAGGCATAAAACACTATGATGCACATAATTCAAAGTAAACACACTACAATCTAATAAAAACACCCTAAAAATCCATAGATAAGTGAACAAAATAGCGCACTTATCATCCCTCATCGCCCGAATTCTAGGGTTGTTGTCGTCGTAAAGATTAATACCACGGGAGAGCTATGTGGAATTATCTTTCTCTCTGCAAATAGCCGATGCTGAGCTCCCAGCTCGACTCACACCTCCCAGCTTTACGCTATATGACAGGATGACTGACCTTGAGAACCACGTGGAGGTGTACAAGTAGAAGATGTTTGCTCTGGCAATACCAAGCACCCAAAGAGAGGTTTGCATGTGCAAGAGCTTCGGCTTGAGTCTCACCGGCCCTGCACTACAATGGTTTATAAATTTGCCCCATAATTCTATCTCAATGTTTGCGGACTACACCAATTATTCCTGTGGCAGTACTCAAGCAGTCGGAGGCTTGACAAGCACCCCGACGACCTCTACGCTGTAATCTAGAAGCCCGATGAACCATTGAGGTCCTACCTATTGCGGTTTAATAGAGAGCTAGTGGTCATGCCGAACTTCCAGAACAACACTGCGGACTTTTACCAAAGAACTAGATGTAGACTCAGACTTTTACCGTGAGCTTTCCATTTACCCATGCCAGATGATGGACAACGCGCTGAACAGAGCTTGGGCCATAATTAAATGGGAGGAGAATGAGCTCTACCGGAGGGCACGATGAAGCAGCGGAAGGTCGGTGACCCGAGAAGAAAATTGGCGAGAATCGCACGAGAGGTGGCCGCCACGATCACATCCGTATAACAGGCCACCGCAAGTTAACAACCTCGGCCCCTACGTACCCGAGTACACGTTGTCGATTGAGCCGGCGGATCTGGTCCAGATAGTGCTCCGCCAGATGCCTGAAAAGGTAAATGGCCACAGAAGATGAAAGCAGACCCTTTACTGCAGGATGCCCAGAAGTTCGGCGAGTTCCACAGTGACCATGGGCACACCACAGCAGACTGTAGAGCATTACGGCTGGAGTTAGTCGAGCTGTTGAATAAGGGCTTTCTGACGGAGTACCTGTCGGACAGAGGAAAGCGAACCTGGAGTCGCGAAAATTAGCCCAAGGAAGCTCGGAGCAACAAGGAGTCCGCCTCCAAGTCACCGGTACCAGTTCACACTATAAGTTTTATAACTGGCGGCTCAGAAATCAATTGCATAACCAGGTCGGCTACCAAGAAAGCCAAAAGACTCACTCGCGAGGAGGCGATGGTGCCTCGCAAAAATCCAGAGCACGCACTGATCGAATTCACGAGTTACGAAGCCCCAGAGCTAGACCACCCCCACAACGATGCCTTGATAATCTCTATGTTGATCTCCAACTGCCCTGTGAAGAGGATCTTAGTCGACAACGGGAGTTCGACAAACATCTTGTTCCTGCACGCCTTGAAAGAGATGAAACTCCCTGAGGAGAAAATAGTCCGGAACCAGACACTCTTGATCCGTTTCAACAGCGGGGTTCAGATGACCCTAGGAGCGGTGATCCTACCGACTTACTGCGGTGGAGCTCACCAAAATGTTTCATTCATGGTGATAGATGTACCAAGCGCCTACAATGCGCTGCTAGGACGACCTTAGCTTCATCAACTCAAGGTTGTACCATCCACTTATCACCATGTTGTTAAATTCCCAACCCCGAAAGGAGTATGCACAATCAAGGGAGAATAGAACGCATCAAAAGAATGCTACTATGCAAGCATCAAAGCCATCTGTTCATGATAAGTTAGGATTTTCACCAACTTATCTGGTTGTTCTTTGACTAATTGTGTGGTGTAAAGATTATTTTTGTACTTGTTTTCGTGCATGAATTGGCTTTTGTACCCGTAATGTTGTGTTTGATGAATCATACAGGTTTTTAGTCACGAACAGAGAAGAGTCGGATTTCTAGTATCAGGTCCACGTCGATCGACGAGGATGTCTCGTCGATCGACGAGGAAATTGGAGAAGGAGCGATCGACGAAGGAAGAAAAGAGAAGATCGACGAGGGCACTTCACCAGCGTCGATCGACGCCACCATTCCACGATCGACGCGAGTCGGGATTCCTAGTCTGCATCTGTTTTGAAGATAAAGACATATCTACACCTAGATATTGTATGATACATTCTCCACTATTATAAAAGGCCATGTAAATTCGTTTTTTAAGGGGGAACACATTAGAATAGTTACAAGATTTTAGTATTGAAGAATGATTAGAGATTCCCAAGGTTTTTGAAGTTTATATTTGAAGACAGAGTTCTGTGGAATTATTTTCGGATTCTGATTTTTATGCAATTCAAGTTTTATTCTTCTATGATGAATATTATTCCGAATATGTGTAACTAATCTATTCTTCAGATTCTAGGGTTCGAATTATCATTGTATGCATGTTTGATTAATTGAATCATTTTCCCTTTCCCTTCGTAGTTTGTGAAATCTGAGTTTATTCCATAATCTTGAGTTTGTTGGCCACATCTTAGGATTAACTAGTTGATTACTTGAGACGTAACTGTAATAGTTTTCAATCGAAAGAGATTTTCACAATATAATCTGATTTCTTGTCGTAACTGAAGGAGATTGATTGTAGGGATAAATCTGTAGATCTTTGGAGTTAATTAATTTATTTTTAGACCGAGCGGAGATAGGTAATTGATTAATCTACTTTACGAATTGTCCAACAAAGAAGTTCGTAATACTTTTCTGATGTTTCACTACGAAGAGGAATTAAAATTGGGAAATAATCAATTCATTCATCCATGTCATACTTGATAAGGAGATATCCCTAGAATCTGTATTTCTCATAACCGTTTTCAACCAAAGTATTTTAATTTACTGTTTACTTTTTATTCGCACGGATTATGATTTGCAAAACAACCAAAACCCAAAACTTTGATTCTCCTAACCAGTATTTTAAGAACGCCTGATTTAGTATTTAGGATTTTTCATCGTTTTATTTCCTGTGGGATCGATAATTTTCATTTGCCGCTATATTATTAGTTTTGCTAAGTCGCTGTTAAATAATTTAGCGATCAGTTCACAACTGCATTTCCCGAACAACCCACCGTTGCCACCGCCAAGGGAGTTCTTTGAAATCGAAGAAGTGGCGCTTGACCCTGCTGATCCAAGTAAGAAAACTAACATTGGGAGCAGACTGGATCTGGAGATCCGGGCGCAGCTCATGATGTTCCTGGCCACAGAAGAAGCAGTATTCGCCTGGTCGCATAAAGACATGGCTGGCCTCAACCCAGAAGTTATGACGCACCGATTATGGGTTGACCCACTTAAAAAACCCGTGCAACAGCGCCGAATAAAGTTCGCCACCGAGAAAAATGAAGCGATCGACAAAGAGATCCAAAAGCTGCTCAAGATCGGCTCTGTAAGAGAACTTAGGTACCCGACCTGGCTCACTAACGTCATGGTCATGAAAAAGAAGAATGGGAATAACCGAGTGTACGTGGACTACACCGACCTCAATAAAGCATGTCAGAAAGACCCATACTCGCTTCCTGACGTCGATTCCATAGTAAACGCAACCGCGGGGCATGAGTTGTTGAGCTTCATGGATGCATTCTCGGGCTACAACCAAATAAAGATACACCCATACAATCAAGAAAAGACGACATTCATGATGATCAAATGCATCTAGTACTACAAGGTAATGCCTTTCAGGCTGAAGAATCCGGGATCGATCTACCAGCGGCTCATCAACAAGATGTGCGAGCCACTCATAGGGAAATCAATGGAAGTATATATCGACGCCATGCTGGTAAAATCGACCTGAGTCACATACCACATACAACATCTAAAAGAAGCATTTAAGATCCTGAACAAGTACCACATGAAGCTCAATCCAGCAAAGTACACGTACGGTGTCGCATCGGGCAAGTTCTTGGGCCACATTGTCACCAACAGAGGAATAGAGGCAGACCCAACACAGATAGGGCGGTTCGAGAAATTACCCATCGTAGGAGTCCGAAAGCGGTCCAAAGGCTGACAGAGAGGCTGGCGGCACTCAGCCGACTCATTTCGAGGTACTCCGACAAAAACCATGGCTTCTTTCAGGTCTTGCAAAAAGGAAAACTGTTCGAGTGGATAGACGAGTGCGCGAGGGCCTTGGAACAACTTAAAGAATACCTGGTGAGCACTCCCCTAATATCAAAACCCAAACAAAGGGAAACATTGCTGCTCTATTTGTCCGTGTCGGAACACGCACTCGGAGCAGAGCTGGTCAGAGAATGTGCAGGCAAACAGGATCATGTACACTACGCAAGCAAACCCCTACTCAATGCTGAAACGAGATACACGGCGTTGGAAAAACTTGTGTTGGCACTAGTAGCTGCTTCCAGGAAGCTAAGGTCCTACTTCGAAGCTCACCTCATCAAGGTAATCGCATCTTACCCGCTCAGAACTGTATTTTCTAAACTTTGCCTATCAGGAAGGCAACTGAAAAAGGCGGTAGAAATCAGTGGTTACGAACTCAAATTTGAACCGCGAACCATGGTAAAATCTCAGGCACTTGCGGACTTCATAGCGGAATTCTCCTGCAATCTCCAGATGGGCGCAGAAAAATAAACAGCATGTCTGGAAATAGGAGAAACAACCAAAGAGCCGTGGACACTCCAAATCAATGGACCCAACAACATGCACGGAAACGATGCGGGCATAAAACTGCAAAGTCCAAGGGGAGAACTGTTTGAGCGAGCCATCCGACTTAACTTCAAAGCAATGAACAATGAATCGGAATACGAAGCCCTAATCAGGGGGATGCAGCTCGCAATACCAAGTAAAAAAGCCAAGATTGTTGAAGTACCACGAACTGGCTCAATCGATCAGCAGGGAATTCGAAGAATGTGACATCAAGCATATATCCAGAGAAGAAAACACGGAAGCTGACGCCCTCGCTGACCTAGCATCATCTAAGCAAGACTGGCAGAATAGGTCGATCCCCATAACATGGGCCAAAGAGCTCGCTGTATCACAAAAAGGTATGGAGGTCCACGAAATAAACCCAAGGATCTCCTGGATCAAGCCAATTTTTCGATATATAAAGGAGGGCACCACCCTCGAAGTAAAGTCAGAAGCGGTTCGACTAGCAAGGATAGCAGCAAAGTACACCATCCAAAACAACGCGGTGTACCGGCAATCCATAGAGGGACCCCTCCTTAAATGCCTAGAACCGGCGACGTCGCAAGTCATCCTCATGGAGATACGAAGGTGACTGCGGAAGCCACAAAAGAGGACGACCTCTAGCCCACATAGTCATATCAGTAGGTTTCTACTGGCCCACATTAAGGAAATACGCGAGAGAATACGTTAGGAGTTGCGAGGCATGTCAGAGGTTCGAAATGATGATGCAAAGCCATGTAGAGCCACTCCACGCCACAATCGCGGCCTGGCCCTTCATGGCTTGGGGGATGGATATAGTGGGAAAACTCCCAAAAGGCGTGGGACAAAAAGAATATATGCTTGTGGCAGCCGATTACTTCACCAAGTTGGTCGAAGCAGAAGCTTTCGCCAACTTCAGAGAACAAGAGGTCATAAAATTCCAATAGGCTCACATCTTGTGCAGGTTTGGAATTCCAAAAGAAATTCGGACCGATAATGGCACATAGTTCACAGGACGCAAGGTACAGAATTTTGCAATCAGTACAACATCAAGCTGGTCTTTTCCACGCCGAGATACCCGAAAGCAAACGGCCAGGCTGAATCAACCAACAAAACCATTATGGCGTCAATGAAAAAATGATTAGGGGCTCACAAGTTAAAAAGGGTCGAAGAACTACCCAGATTTCTGTTGGCATATTGAACTACTCCAAGGACAGCTACTGGCAGCTCGCTTACGGAGAGGAAGCCATTATACCAGTCAAAGTAAAAGTAGGAAGCCAGCAGGTCGAAGCATGCGAGGAAGAGGAAAACAACGGGAAACTACTGAAGAATTTAGAACTGATCGATGAGCAAAGGGACCAAGACCTATTGAGCATGGCTCAGAGAAGAATGCAGGTCAAGAAATTCTTCAACAAAAAGCTTCACCTACGAACTTTTAAAGAAAGAGATTGGGTACTCAGGCGAGTCTTCCAAAATAAGAAAGACAAGTGCGCGGGGAAACTCACACCGATTTGGGAAGGTCCAGAAAAAGTCACACGAGCAGTGGGTAGAAGAGCCTAGAACCTAGAGGATTATGATGGAACTTGGAATGCATTTTGCGAATATAGAAAATAAAGGAGTTCGGATAGAAAACATAAATTGTTCAAAATCCAGGAAACATAAGGATTTGCAAAAGACAGACTATGGCTAAGAGGGGAGGAGCCCGAGGGTCAAGAAGTCATCTGGTTGTCGGGGTTCCGCCCATGGTTCGCCTCAGCATTGGGTGTAAGGTCGGATGATGAATCAGTCAGGCCGCTACGTTGCACGTTCTGCTCTAGCTAGCGGCTCCTGCTGCTGCCGCTGGGGCTGCAGATCCACCAATTACTCCCCGTAAGGCTTCTCGTGCAGGCCAAAGAAGACTAGTGGATGATCAACGGACTGCTCCTCCAGGTTCGGACCATCTTCGCCAGTCGGCTCATCCAAGATGCTCAGGTCGAGGTTTGGGAACTTGCTGGCCATCCTCTCCCGGACCTCGCTCTCCACCTGCTCGGCGAGCGTCTACAAAAAAGTTAGAAAGAGAGCACTTGGATGGGAGGAAAAGACAGAAGAAAAACATTGCAAAGTACCTCGTACGTCTCAGCAAAGTACGGCGAGGTGATAAGGGCCCCATAATCCAGTCCCTCACCCGATTTCAAGCGAGAGATCTGGTCTTCGTACCTCTTGAGCTCAGTTGTATAGCTCTCCCATTGCGTTCGGAGCCAAGCATCAAGGGAGCAAAGCTAGTCAGCCCTCTTCGGGAGGTCCTCGATCATCTTGGACACGTCTGCCTGGGCGTCAGCCGCCTTCTTCTGGAAGAGCTCGACCTCCTCCCAGCAAGCATCGGCCTCCACCTGAGCCCTATCAGCCTTCACCGCAACAGCAACCACCATGTCCTCAGCGGCATCGAGCTTGTCTGTGAGCTCCTCCACCAGCTTCTTGGCGGATTCGGACTCCTTTCAGAGTTGATAGATCCCATCCGTGCACTTGTCACCGAAGGCGACAAGCTCCTATTAGATCGTATCAAACTCCACATAGGCCTGCGAGCAAGGAAAAACACAGCGTCAGTAGCAGAGGGATCTCGCAAAACATAAATAGAGTATTTGTAAATTACCTCGAGTTGTCAAAGCTCGTAGCGAGCGAGCCGAACAAAGATAGACCCCAAATACGTATCAACTGTCCCAGGATTTAGTAGCAGCTGCCACGAGCAGACCAGGAAGGGATCCACTCGCACATCTGGGGGGCCGTGATTTGCCCCGCTGTCTTGGTCCTATCATCGGACCGTCCCTAATGGGTGTCCTGCTCCCAGGAGCACCGGCGGTGGCGGTGTTCGAGACCCCCAATCTCCTTCTCTTTCCCCCTCTTGCTGCCTCGTTGGGAGGTAATCTCAGGGTGAGAAGGGGGGCGGGAAGACTCCACCCACTCCTGCTCTTAAGGAGTCTTGAAAGGGGGAGGTGGAGGGTGGAGGCGGAGGCAGAAGAGTAGACCCAACCCCGGCATGAGGCCTCATAGCAGGGTTCGCCTCCTGGCCGACCATTTTGCACCACGAGCCACTCACAATCACCCACGGTGACATCGTAAGCTCAATCAACCCTGGCCTACTCAGCGTCCGTGAGCAACGTATGAGGATGAACGACACAAGGAAGAAATATCATTCAACAACCCATGAGACCTTAAAGATTACCATAAAGAGCGGCGACCCACGGATTGGCATCCCACCATGTTTGAGAAACTCGGGGTGCTTCAGGTCGAGCTTCAGGAAGAAGAAGATGATCCACCACCCGGTGAGTTCAAGGGGGGCTTCTTTATCAATGTCGACCTTCTAGTGGACCACCTGGTGAAATAATAGTACTGCTTGTTGGCACACTGATTCAACCTGTACATGAAGTGCCACTCCTGGACTGTAAGAAGGCCTAGCCCCAGGTCCAGCCAGGCAAGGAGCACCCCGACGAGATGACACCAGCCATTGGGGGCGAGCTGGAAGGGGGAAAGGTTGTAGGAGGCCGGCAGCTCGCTAACGAATGGGTGGACTGGCAGTCTGACACCGTTGTCCATAGCAGCAGTGTAAAATGATACGAAACCCATAGGGGGTTAAAATATCGGTGGTTCGGCCTGGAGATCTTGTAACGAATGTCGTGTAGGGATTTTTAGTTAACCGAATCACAAAAACCCAAGTGAACCGGATCGATTTATGGATATTGCATATAATCAAAATTCACAAAAACTAGCATGCTCCTATGAATTTAATTCGTAGATAAAGAGATTACTGTAAATCCGTAGAGTCTGATCCGATCTTTCGCGTTTGAATATCCAACTTTTAATTCAACCACGTGATTCGATTAAATCTGCGGAAACAGAAATTAGAAATCTAATTTCTAGATTAATCGAAAAACATAGAAAAGAAGAGAAAGAAAAAATATTGTTCTCCATATCCGATCTTCAGGGCTGTATCCCAATGTTGTTCAGATCTGCTACTGGTGAGGATTCCACATATCTGTATCAGTAGGCCAGAGTCGAAAATCCATCTCCTCCCTCTACTGCATACGACGCCCTCTCTCTCTGATCTAGGGTTTTGACTGATTTTGAATAATCACAAAAGGTGGTTAGGGTTTCAGAGAGTGAGAGGTCTATTTATAGACCCAGGGTTTTATCCCTAATGGGCTCAATTCAGCATATGGGACCTAATGCAAATAATAAAGTAGGCCTATAAATTAATTAATTCTCATGTCCACAACCCAGGACATAATAAACTAATTAATATTAATTCTTTTTCACCACAGAATTAATACTGACCTACCCCTTTATTAACACGTTATGAGAACGGGCTGCATTAATTGAGAATCCCCATATTTAAGGTTACCAGACATTCATTAATTAATTGGAGCTTCTGACAAGCTCTATCCACAATTAATTAATATCTTAATATTCTTGAGTAGTACCACTCAATCCATATCACTCGTGCCTGAACTTAATCAGCCTGCGGGACTTTAGCACGACGAATGTCATTGAGCTCATCAAGGAATGTCCCCATCCTATTACTCGGATATGGTTACCAAAACCCAGTCTCAGGCAGTACTACACAAACTGCTGTTACCCAAGATGTGGATATACGAGCACGTTACTCAGGCTCTCCACCATGGCAAGTCAAAGCAACAGTCAACCCGTGCAAACTCCTGAACCTTCGTTAGGGTTTGGACTCAATCAATAACGAGATCTTGTATTCGCTGATGTCAGACAGTCGAATACATCTCACTGCGGTCCATCAATACGCCACCCTTGTGTACCAGCATGTCAAGTAACCAAGACAGGCTACTTATTCCGACAATGTCGCAGCCATCTGGACAGACGTATCCTCATACACTGTCTCAGCTGTGATTAGGTGTATGGCTCACTAGGTCAAGTGATCATACTGTCATCCGCGATCTATTACACGCCGTATGATCGTCCCTATCGGTGAGACAAGAGGATACCATTGTTACATACTTGTAAGATCTTTTTACAGATAGGAGAAATAAACCGTCGTATACTCATTATAATAAATGCTTTCAGTATACAAAACCCATCATTCTCCCACTTAGACTCAAAGCATAATTAAGCTATTACGGAGTATACAGTCCGTCTATCTAGCCTCTATCTCATTAACCACTGTCAGTGGTCGGCATCAACCTCAGATCCAGCTCACAAATATGTATTTCGTAAACTTTCTGCGGCAAGCTCTTTGTAAATGGATCAGCAAGGTTGTCCTTAGTGTCAATCTTCTTAATCAGCACATCGCCCCTCGATACGATCTCTCGTATGATATGGTACTTTCTCTTTATGTGTTTGCTTGCCCTGTGAGACCGTGGTTCCTTTGAGTTTGCCACTGCACCAGAGTTATCACAATAAATTGTGATGCTCTTCGGCAAAGTCGGAATCACGCCCAACTCCAAAAGGTAGTTCCTGAGCCATACCCCCTCTTTCGAGACTTCGGAGGTGGCGACATATTCTGCCTCCATGGTGGAGTCAGCAATGCATTTCTGCTTTGAGCTCCTCCGAGATACAGCTCCACCTCCCAAGGTAAACACATATCCCGAGGTCGATTTCTTCTCATCCTGGTCCCCTTGGAAATCCGAGTCTGTATAACCCACAGGGCAGAAATCCTCACTTTGATAAACTAGGCTGTAATTCCTAGTTCTCTTCAAATACTTGAGGATGTGCTTTACCGCAGTCCAATACGCCTGTCCAGGGTTAGACTGATATCTTGCTACCATGCCAACGGCAAAACAGATATCTGGCCTGGTACACAGCATTGCATACATGAGGCTACCCACCGCTGAAGCGTATGGTACAAGACTCATCTCATCTTTCTCCCACTGTGTCTCAGTATACTGCCCACTAGAAAGACGAACACCATGTCTAAAAGGTAGCAAGCCTTTCTTGGCGAGTTGCATGCTGAACCGGGCTATCACAGTATCAACCTACGATGCTTGTGATAAGCTCAACATCCTTCTCTTACGATCTCGTAAGACCTTAATCCCAAGGATGTAGCCAGCTTCTCCAAAATCTTTCATTTGGAACTGTTCGGATAACCAACCCTTGATTTTCGATATCACTCCCTCGTTGTTTCCAAATAGGAGTGTCATCAACGTAAAGTGCAAGGAAAACCACGCTCCCACTGACACAAAGTCGGTAAACACAACTTTCGTTTTCCAACTGTGAAAATCCATAGATTTAATCACATCGTTGAAACGTAAGTTCCACGACCTCAAAGCTTGCTTAAGTTCGTACAAGGACTTCTTAAGCTTCCAGACAAGATGTTCTTCCCTTTTGCACACATAGCCCTCAGGTTGCTGCATATAGATGTTCCTACCTTCTTCAAGGTAACCGTTTAGAAAAGCGGTTTTGACATACATCTGCCAAATCTCGAGGTCCATATGTGCAGCTATGGCAAGGAGTATCCGAATGGATTTGAGCATGGCTACGGGTGAAAAGGTTTCGTCATACTCAATGCCCTCTTTCTGACTATAACCCTTTGCCACCAGCCAGGCTTTAAAAGCAGTGATTTCTCCATCCGCCCCTTTCTTTCTCTTGTATACCCATTTGCACCCTATGGCCCTAGAGCCATCTGGCAAATCAATTTTCTAGTATACATCCATAGCAGTTATGGATTCAATTTCAGAATCCATGGCGACACGCCATTTTTCAACATCCTTGTCATGCACTGCCTCTTCGTAAGTCAGTGGATCAGAGTCCTCATGTCCGTCTTCCGGGCTCAAGTCCGAAGACTCACCCACGAACATGTACCTTTCTGGCTGGAAAATAACTCTCCCACTACGATGATGCATCGGTGCCGTGTCAGTAGTAGGTGCAATAATTTGTGGTTCTGTGCCTTGTACTGAAGAACATGTCTGTGGTGCTGAACCTCTCACAAGTGCACCCACGTCTACACGTTCCCCTTCCCTTGGAATCGCATTCTTGTTTTCAATTTCTTGAAGAACGATATCACTCCTTGACTTGTGATTACTCACATACTCGTCCTCCAAGAATCTAGCATTGGTGCTAACAACGACTTTCTGACTCTCAGGACAGTAAAAATAACCACCTTTCGATTTCCTGGGATACCCTATGAACAACATTACTTTTGACCTGCTTTCAAACTTATCAGGTTCCTTCGACAGTACGTGTGTCGGAAAGCCCACAAACTCGGTTCGCGACCAAGGAAGAGCTCAGAAGGTGTCTTAGGAACTAATTTAGAAGGCACCACATTTAACACGTAAGCTGTTGTTTCCAATGCGTAGCCCCAAAATGAAATTGGTAAGTTTGCATAACTCATCATTGATCTTACCATCTCTAGAAGAGTCCTATTTCTTCTTTCAGCTACACCGTTTTGCTGGGGAGTACCCGGTGCAGTCCACTGGGATGTAATCCCATGATCTAACAAATACTACAGGAACTCGTTACCGAGGTATTCGCCACCGCGGTCAGATCGCAGCGACTTGATAGTTTTCCCGACCTTGTTTTATACCTCATTCTTGAACTCTTTGAATTTCTCAAAGCATTCTGACTTGTAGCGAAGCAGGTAAACGTATCCGTACCTTGAGTAATCGTCAATGAAAGTGACGAAGTACTCGTACCCTCCACGAGCCTGCGTAGACATCGGTCCACTTAAATCAGAATGGATCAATTCTAACACTTCCTCTGCTCGAGACTGACTAGCCTTAAAAGGCATAGTTGACATCTTGCCTTCGATGTAGGATTCGCAGACTTGATAAGGTACAGCCCGGACTAAGTCCAATGTATCGTCATCTGCAAGTCGCTGAATCTGCTTCAAGCTTATGTGACCGAGTCTCGAGTGCCAGAGATATGTAAGATCCTCATCAGAAGAAGTAAGTTTTCTCTTTCTAGGATTATCAATTATGGAAGAATTACATGCAATACTTGCGGAAGACTTATGATTGCAGTTAATAACATAGAGAGAATTATTCAGCATCCCATGACAGATAACACCGCTATTACCAATGATAGAAACACTACTACAAAAAATAACTGAATATCCATCAACCTAAAGTTTGGAAAATGAAATAAAGTTTCACCGAAAATTCGGCACATATAAAACATCTCTCAAAGTTAAAACAGAATCATCAAAGTACAAGGTGAAATCTCCAATGGCAGTTGCACTCACTTGTGATGCGTTCCCCATTGAGATGGTAACCTCGTCATTCTTCAACACCTTCCTCGGTGTGAACCCCTGCAAAATGTAACAAACATGATTAGTAGCTCCAATATCCACTACCCACGAATGAGTAGAAACCGATGCTAAACATGATTCTGTTACAAATGCAAATAACGTACCTTGTCCTTTAGCATTCGGACAATCCACCTTTCCGCATCCAACACACCTGTTCTTCTTTAGAGTGACCTTGACTCTCTTCACCTTCTTTGACTTGCTTTCATTGCCTGCTTTCCTGAGCTTGCTTTCAGCACCATCATCTCCAACCTTAGAGGTTGTCGAACCAGTACTAGAAGCAGTCAGAACAGGCATCCAAGCTCGCATGGAAGATTGCTCCACCACAAGGTCCTCAAGTAGCTCATGCAGAGAATATTCTCCCCTTGCAGCAGCAACTACCTTAAAGTGATAAAAGGAGTCCGGAAGGGAATTCAGGATGATATCAATCTCGCCTTGCGCACTGATATTACCACCCCGCACAGTGAACTGTCTCATGAGATCAATCATAGACATCATGTGCACTGTCACCGAACTATCTTCAACCATCTTCTTGCACACAAGATCGTGCACAAGTTCAAAGTTAATAATCCGCTCCACGTTACCTTAAGCTGTCGAGAGTTCTTTCCAGATCTCTCCAGCCCTCTCAAGATACTCATAATTGTGCCTTAATTTTCTAGATAGGGAATCCGTGATGAGCCAAAAGGCGAACTCATCAGCGTCCTCCCATCTTTCATAAAATTCAAGCTCAAGTTCACAGACCTTATCATGAGTACGCAACAGTGGATCCATGAAAAGAACATATGCTTGATTTTTCAGATAAAAGATGTGTTCGATGCAAAAACTCCATTCAGGGAAGTTCGGACCAGTTAAAGGATTGAGAGCAAGAATATGATCAACAGTAGACATAGACATATCTGAAACAATAAAGAATCTTAAATAAGAGCATACGTGTAGAACTTCGAAAATAAATGCATTGAAAACCTTTTAATAAATCAAGTACAAATATTTTCCACTAATTGCCCAAGAGTTCCCACCGCAAGCTACACTCGTAGACGTTTACGATGTCACCCTCAACCAGAACTGCGGGTTTTAAGCTCCAATTCTTTAATTTAACTACCATGTCAGGAACCTTTTGACACTAGAAATTAATAATTAGTGAAAACCATAGACCAAGCCATCTCTCAAGAACAGGGATGCAATTCTTGCATTATATTCTAAGATGCTTCTAAGCGAATAACCACAAATTTAACTCTGGCCAAAAGAGACAGTTTAGCATGGCACGTAACCATACCGCACAGCCCTTAAAGCTTTTGTTATCTATAATTTAAATCAATCCTGGAATACTTATGAAAGAGATCTACGCAAGCTACACTTGTAGACGTTTACCCAAAACCCTCCCACTGTTTACATGATTTAAATTGTTTGTCTAGAAATCCCAACAACCGTACCCATGTACCTCCAAGAACTAGCAAGCTACACTCATAGACGTTTACTAGAGCGAGAGATACACTTACAGCCTAGGACCGCTTTGTGGAGGTCTATTGATTTTAATTAAAAAATTTGTTTAGTATTTTTCTTTTAAAAGGTTTCTTATATGCGCAAATATAATTTCTTTGTTATTATATTTTCCAAATTTTTGCATGTATTTAAACAAGCCCATAAATTCCCAAAATAAAATCCAACAAGAAATTAATCACGTAAGCATGCTTGGAAAAACTATAAATAATAAAAGCAGTAAATCATGCTTTTCCTATTATCTACACATGCTTAATTGCGCACATAATAAATCACATATTCGAGGACAATTAAGGCAAACGAAAATTCCTCGTGGCCCCATAAAACAGGAAAATTAAAATCATATCTATTACAATTTGAATTTGAATTTAATTAGATAAATTCAAATCTTTTCAAATCTTCCAGGGCCTCCAAATCTTCAACCATATCTTTTGGGCTTTAGGGTTTTGTGATTTGATGATTGACCCAAAACCCTAATGCAAATCTAGGGTTTACACAGGATTGCATCAGCCACCAAAACAAAAACCACCGCGACGGGACAGCAGCTGCCGACGACGACACAGCTGCCGCCGCCGCTGCCCAGTGCACGCTCCTGCGGCACCAGCCCGCGCCGCTGCCCCTGCCGCCCGCGATGTGCGCCACTACGCGCCGTCGCCCGCGCTGCCGCGGCCCGCTACCACCGTGCACCTGCGGCAACACGCGTACGGCCTTGTCCCGCCGCCGTGCGCTGCCCTCTGTCGGTTCCGTCTTCGTTTGTCGTCCCGACCTGTCCAAATTATAGAATCTATTCTATTACAATTTTAATCAAATCTAAACTAATCACGGATTTTCTTGTGATTTTACAAAAACAGATTCAACCCTACACAGATAAACCACCACAGGCTGAATCAAACGGGTTGCCACGAGGAATAAAAACCATCCACGAAAGAAATAAAATTCATAAATGCATAATTGAATTTATTATAGACAATAGAGCCATAAATCAGAAACCTGGCTCTGATACCAATTGCAGGGATTTTCAGTGAACCGAATCACAAAAACCCAAGTGAACCGAATCGATTTATAGATATTGCATATAATCAAAATTCACAAAACCTAGCTAGCTCCTATGGATTTAATTTGTGGATAAAGAGATTACCGTAAATCCGTAGAGTCTGATCCGATCTTTCGTGTTTGAATATCCAACTTTCAATTCAATCACGCAATTCGATTAAATCTGCGGAAATAGAAATTAGAAATCTAATTTCTAGATTAATAAAAAAACAAAGAAAAGAAGAGAAAGAAAAAATCTTGTTCTCCAGATCAGATCTTCAGGGCTGTATCCCAATGCTGTTCAGATCTGCTACTGGTGAGGATTCCACAGATCTGTATCAGTAGGCCAGAGTCAAAAATCCTTCTCCTCCCTCTACTGCATGCGCCGCCCTCTCTCTCTGATCTAGGGTTTTGACTAATTTTTGAATAATCACAAAAGGTGGCTAGGGTTTTAGAGAGTGAGAGGTCGATTTATAGACCCAGGGTTTTATTCCTAATGGGCTCAATTCAGCATATATTACTTGGGTCAGTCCTGGGACTTAAGGCAAATAATAAAGTGGGCCTATAAATTAATTAATTCCCATGTCCACAACCCAGGACATAATAAATTAATTAATATTAATTCTTTTTCACCACAGAATTAATACTGACCTACCCCTTTATTACCACATTATGAGAACGGGCTGCGTTAATTGAGAATCCCCATATTTAAGGTTACTGGCCATTCATTAATTAATCGGAGCTTCTGACAAGCTCTATCCACAATTAATTAATATCTTATTATTCCTGAGTAGTACCACTCAATCCTTATTACTCGTGCCTGAACTTAATCAGCCTGCAGGACTTTAGCACGACGAATGTCATTGAGCTCCTCGGGGAATGTCCCCATCATATTACTCGGATATGGTTACCTAAACCCAGACTCAAGAAGTACTACACGAACTGTTGTTACCCAATATGCGGATATACGAGCACGTTACTCAGGCTCTCCACCATGGCAAGTCAAAGCATTAGTCAATCCGTGCAAACCCCTGAACCTTCGTTAGGGTTTGGACTCAATCAATAACCAAGACAGGCTACTTATTCTGACAATGTCGCAGCCATCTGGACAGACGTATCCTCATACACTATCTCGGTTGTGATCAGGTTTATGTCTCACTAGGTCAAGTGATCATACTGCCTTTCGCGATCTACTACACGCCGTATGATCGTCCCTATCGGTGAGACAAGAGGATACCATTGTTACATAAATGTAAGATCATTTGACAGATAGGAGAAATAAATTGTCGTATACTCATTATAATAAATGCTTTCAGTATACAAAACCCATCATGTCGTAGCAAGGAATGAACTCCGCCAAGGCCTTTATGGTATCCTTGGTAACCGTGGAAATGGCCCCTAGCACCTGATGACTATGCCAGTCCGGCGGAAGCACGTAGTCCCCAACAACCTCGGGCTCCAGAAGGACCGCCTTGGCCTTGTAACCGGAACCACTGGCCTCACCGCCACCCATCGCTCTGTCCAGCCCTCGGATCGCATTCGAGAGCCTCTTGTCGTCTGAGAAGTTAGATCTGGATCCCTCGCCCAGATCCAGGCTTGCTCCACTTGGGCTCGGCCTCTCCGGCCCCTGGAAAAGGAGACTCCAACCGGGGCCCGTGTAATCCGTCGTCGTGGGAATAGGATATACGAGCACGTTACTCCAACCGGCCTCTCCCGAACCATAATTCTCGCGATTTTGAGAATAGGATCCAAACAAAGACATCTTCAACAAGAATACCTAAACCTTGAAATAAATTTAACCTAAAGAAGGAAAAAGAAAAGAGAGGCGAGCTCCGATCAGCTCGTATTCACCCCACACAAAAATCAAGAACCCTAGGACCACACTCCCAAAATCACGAGCCAACCACAAGTCAAAAGGAACAAAGATGAAGAGGGAGAGAGAAAGGGAAAGGGAAAGGGAAAGAAGCACTACCTTTGGAAACATATGAACAAGCGATGAGTAAGCCCAGAGCAGTCACTGGAAACCGTAGTGGAAGATAAATCGAATGCTCGCTGGAAACCACAAGGGGGGAGAAAAACTGCAAGAGAGAGAGAAGAGTGTATGAGAGAGGATAATCTTGGGAGAAGTGAATATCAAATCAAGTAGAACGGTGGTTATTAAACGTGCGCCCGTTCAACTGCTCGAAACTGTCCATAGTTTTTGCAGTTATTACGTAACTGCCACTCAGTTTGGGTGGCAAAAATCTAAAAGTGGTTCGAATAATTGAACCCCCACTCCGAACTAAAGTGGTTCGACTAACATGAGCCCTCAAATAGCCCCACCGGGGGTGTGAAAACCTCACCTCATCAATGCGGTGCCTCGATAAGCACCCTTGTCACTAAAGAGGTGTGAAAAAAACTACTCCCGTTTGAAGACCCCAATACCCAAACCAAATGAGTTCATTAGGGCTTACCAGATGGCTAAAACAAAATAAGACAAACCTTGAACCGTCCCAATAAAATGCCATGGTTTTGGGCCCACAGCCACGGCACTCGCAGCAGCTTCCCGGGGTTACGCGGGCAACAAAGACCACCCAGAGAGGAACTAGTCCCCCAGGTTGGGAGGTGCCCATGAGCATCCCGATAATACCGGACACCCGACTCAGAGGAATCCGAAGGGCCAACATCTGGGAAAGTAACTCGCCTATGCAAGGCAGCAGTCCGACATGAGACTACCCAATCGTTCAGCTCACCGGACTCCCCATGGAGCACCCCACTGAGCCGAAGGAACTATTGTCGGGGTACGAAATAATTGGCCCGCCTAAAAAGCCCAAAACAAGGCCCAATATCAATTTTTTAGGACATGCGAATAAGTTCCTGACAGAAGACAACCCGATAGAAGAAGGAGCCCGACGAAAAGCAGTTCGAACACCAACAGCTCAATCAGAGGAGTTCGATAAGAGCACAAAGCAGATAGATAAGCCAGCCCAAGCAGTTCAGGCGATTATTGCGCAACCACCTAACAAATAGAAGAGCCGACGAGCAACGGGGAGATAAGCTCGCGACCTTTTTGGAAGAAGTTAACGGTGCTCAACCCAATGACTCTGATAAACCCGGAGTTTTCTGTTCAACCACCAGATGGGCAAAGACCGCGGAAACCCTAACTAGCCTAAACCCCTATAAAAACTCCCCTTGTAAGCCGATTTTCGGCAATAATTCCACTATAGGCATAGTTTCGTATCCTTGAGATTTTATTCGTTCTGAAAGGCTGTACACTGCGCGTCTGCTCGAACTAGACCAAATTTGTCCAATCATCTTAGTTTATTCATTAATACATTATTTTAGAGTCCTACAGCTCGTTGTATTTTGTAATTCGTCTTTTGTGTTTTGTCACCATTTTTTGCATTATGGTGACGAAACACAAAAGGCATTTAGGGTTATATAGAAAATAGTGCCCCACCTCACTTGTTTATAGAGTTACAACACAAATAAGCAAGTATGCAATTGAAAGATCGAGCCGCTACCCGCTGTTTCTTATGGATCATGAGAGTACAAAAAATAAAGTGGATCATTTAATGTTTACTTATCAGCACCTCAGCTAATGCTAAACGTGATTTTCAAGTTCTGTGATTGACTGTTTTATATGAGCCCAACAACCCACTATGCACATTCATACATAAAAGTGTGTATGAAACTCATCTAGTTATATTCATACGTGTTAACCAATCCACAATTAACAATTTATCAAATTTAGAACTTGTTTAAATATTAAACGATCAATCTTATATCCATAATTACATTATTTAATTCAACCAAGATCCAATGTCCGAAATCAGTTCCAATTGCATAAATACGTTTGTGGCATGCCTTATAATCAATATATATATATATGCTCATACATTGAAGATATACTAAATTGAATCAAAAATGGATCAAAAAATCACATGTTTGGACATGCAGGGTTCGCACATCGATCGCAAGAACCGTCTGCGACCGCCGGCGGCACATCGATCAACATCTAGTGCATCACCCGATGCCAGTGCGTCGAGCAATGTCAGAGGCGTCGACCAATACCAGTGAGTCACTATTGGGTCAATGCTGCACCTGCTCGCACAAACAAACTTTGACTCCATCTGTATTTCACCAGCTACCCCGGACCTCCGTACTCCGTCTAGAAATATGGAGAACATGATGGTAAGCTCAGATTCGTAGACTCAAAAAATAACGAAAAACACAAATCAAATATAGAAATGTGTCGAAATTCTAAAAGTCTTGTATAGAATGATTATAATCGAGTTGTAATAGAGTTAGAAAAGATCGTTGAAGTTTGTTGAATGATTCAACAAAGTACGAGAAGATTGCTGAAGGATTCAGCAAATACGCAAAGGTTGCTAAGGTTGCCAGTAAACATAGGAAGATTGTTGGAGGCACTCAAGTAAATGACTAGTATTATGCAAGCTCGTTACTGAGGCGTTCCCTTGAGTAATTGTCAAACAGATGACACAACACTCAAACCCTATTGAGCTTAAGTGAACATCAGTCCACACTAGTCAATATGGATCAACTCTAACATATCACCATATCTAGACTTTCTTGCCTCAAAGTCCTGGTCAACATTATTACTATTTATGCAAGATTTGCCAACTCAAAAAGAAACAAACCTGGATTAAATCCATTGTTTCATTTAACAAGAGTTGCTCCATCCTCATGAGATTAATGTGACGTGTCAACACCTTATCCTCTAAACTAGATTTGCACTCTCAATTAGAAACAAGTCCGGACTAAGTCCAATGTTCCAACATCCATGAGTTGCTTAATATGTTTGAAACTGATGTGACCAAGTCTCAGATATGTAAGATCCTTATTTTGAGAAGAAAATACATTTTATTTTGAATGCGTAAAAGCAATATTCATTGGAAGCTTTATGGAGACAATTAATGATATAGAGAGTTACTCAGCAATCCATGATGGATATCACCGTTATTACCAATGATAGAAACTTCACTATCAAAAATAACTAAATATCCATCATATACTGGAAACTGAATATAAGTTCCACCGAAACATCGGTATTTATTTAAACATCTCTTAAAATCAAAATATTGTTCTCTGAACATAAATAAAATCTCCAACCTCTGCAATGAAAACCTCGTGCTATGGAGATGGTATTCCATCACATCTAAGCCGCCTGCCCGGCGAGCCTTCTTGCATTATATAATCTGACTTATAGATACTATTAACACTACCAATAAGGTAGCAATAGTTATCTAAGCATATGTCAGATATGCAAGCAGTATATAACAAACATGATTCATAGATGTTGCTACCACTTCCAATAAAGTAGGAGCAGACATCTAATCAATTGTATCTATGACCTTGCTCCCACTGTTTACTTTATTTCTCCTGCTTCTGGTGCTTCCCTTCTTCCCTTTCACCTCTAGTGAAATATAAGGGCTCCTAGCAGTAGATATAATAGACTTTTTCCTTGTTGACATAAGATCCCAAAGTTTCCCATCCATTGGGTGCTTCATCTTATTTCTTCTCAACGATCAACCCGAAGTCATTCATAGACTTCTGTAGCGAACTGGGGACTAAATTTGGCTCTAGCCAAGCCATCAATTTCACCTCATCTTAGCTTTACGGTACATGTCTTTGAACTAAATCAAAGATATCACATATTCGCATACTGATCCACCATCATCCAATTACTGTCTCATAACGATTCTATGAGACTGGATAAGGTAATCCTTTTCCATACATCCATAAATCGCGATTATATGCCATAATATAAATCACATACTCTTAACACTAAAATCCAAGCTGCAGCATACCCGTGCACGCTCTTTCAGAAGAGGACTCATGAGTAATTGGTTAAGGATGAAAAATTCCAGAGCAAATAAGTGTTCAAAAGCAATTAATGATTTATCAAATCGCATTTCCATTTCAGGAAAATAGGACCAAATAATAAATATCGAGCAAGAGTAAAATATGAAAAGTTTGTAATAGCATGTATGAAACAATTTAATGATCAAAGTAAGAACATAAAAGCATAACATTGAAGCAGATTAGCAGTGTAATCTTTTGATAAACCAATACTATTGTTTCCTCCAATTTCCCAATTAATTTTATTGCAGCCACACATGTGGACGTTTACAACAAAACCACTCAACCAGACTGCATCTTTCAATTCCAGTCCTTTAATTCCAATCCATGTCAGTTACCTTAGACAAATGAAATTAATAATCGGAGATAAACTTAGACCATGTTATCCTACTGAGCAGGGACATCACAAATGAGTTATACTCTGGATAACATCTAAGCAAATTAACCACAGAACCAAACTACCCAAATAAAAATGATCTTTTCATATACACACCAGGTCCATGATGCATGATCTTTTATAATAAGGTTGTCTCATTTAATTCAATCCTAGAGAACTTATAAAAGACCAAATACGCAAGCTACACATGTAGACGTTTACGCAAAGGCTCCCACTTCTCACATGAATTAAATGTTGTATTTAGAAATCTCATCCTTTAGAACTTATGAATAATTAAAGTAAGCATGCTACACATATAGACGTCTACTCACTCTATTATTCACTTCCGATTAGAGATCACTTTGTGGAGGTCTTGATTTTATTTAAAAAATCTCTTGCTTAGTATTTTTATTTCAAAAGGTTGTTTGCACAAATAATTATTTTATGCTACTATAAATTATGTTATTACTAGAATTTCATCATATATAATATGATCCCGAAATTTATAAACATAATTTAATACAAAAAATAAAATGAACTAGCATGCTAAAATAATAAATTAATTAAATCATGTTTTCCTGTTTCCCTAACATGCTTATTGCGCAAATAAACCACCACATCATACAAGAACAATAAAAATAAAATAAAATGTCCTCGTAGCCCCGAAGATGTGGTACCTGCATATCTACATATTTTATTACATGCATTTGGGATATACAACTCTTCAAAATAATTCTTCAAATTTCTAGGCCTTCAATTCTTTGTTGAAATTCGGAAACGGGCTTAAAACTGCATATTAAACTGGGTTTTACAATTTCAGGCCCAAAATACAGAAAACCCTAGTTTAAAAAAATTCAGGGCTACCTTCGGGCCACTAGGCCAGTCAACCGGCCCGATCAACTCAGAAAACCCTAATTTTGAAATTTTGAATCTGCAGCCACCTTTTAAGCCGCCGCCGCCGCCGCCGATCAGCTTCCCCATGCACTATCTGCGCATGACCGACTATCAACCAGAAGCTCGCCGGAGCTCGTTGTGAACCCTCCCTCAGCTGGCGCTACTACGACTTTCGCCCATCTAAGAGACAGAGCATCTGCCCACCGCTGTCGTCCACTCTCAACAGCTCACGCTGCTGCTACACGCTCATCGAGGAGTCACGCAGGGTACCTCCGGCAAGATCCCATCGCGACTGAGAACCCATGGTGGCTAGGGTTGCACAGGGTGGCTGGAGGCTGAAGGTGCGGGGTCGACACACTGGGTGTGTCGATCAACACAACCCGCGTCGACCCTGCTGTGGCTAGAGCTTACGCAAGATGGAGGCTAGGGTTTGTGCTGCCACCCTATGTTCCTTCTCTATCGGAGCTCCCTCACCGTGCGTGCCAGTATTTGTTCACTGTACCCCCGTGCGCCGCCGTTCTCCATTCGACTGCCAGCGAGAAACCGCGCGAGAAAGAATCCCACGCACACAGAGACATGTAGAATTTCTTCCATTGTATTTTCGGCATCCCTTATCGTTGTTGTCATGCACAGTCGTCGGAGTACATGATCGTTGCCACTGCCTGTCGCACGCCACCTGCACATGGCCAACGGCCGGCAAAGATAAGAAGAAGAGGCTTGCGCGCGGCTGGGTGCCCGTGTACCAGCCCGAAGGTTGCGCTGCACTGCCCGATGCTGCCACCTTCTCGATCAACGCTAGTATCATCGCTGGAATTGTTGTTGTGCCACCGCTACTGCACCGGTATCTATGCACTGCCCGTAAAGTTGCTGCATTGTGACATCGCGTGCTACGCGGTGCTACAATTTTGCGTCGAATTCGTTCTCCATGTTCTTCGTTCTTCGTCTTCTTCATTTTGTTCTTCGTTCTTCAATTTCTTTTACAGATTTTACATCGAATATTAAAATACAAATCTATTCTATTACATTTGATTCCTGAAAATCTAACCACAAATTTTCTCATGGTGAAAAATGATTCAACGCGAATAAACCATCGCGGATTAAACATACAAAACATGGGAACCACGAGGCACAGAAAAATATTCATTGCAATTTAATTTAAATTAAATAACCATGCAAATAATTGAACACAATTATTTTCCAGATAGAGCCACATATATAAACCTGAACTTGGCTCTGATACCAATTGAAGGAATTATACCATGAACCAGAATTCACATAATTCAATTGAACAAGGAACTCTATGGATATCTAAATAATTGTCATACATCAATTATTCCCTAACATGCTCCTATTTAATAAAAAAATTTCCATGCAGATTTTTATCGGATTACTTGACATTCGTAGTGTCTGCATATCTGCTCGTAGGGATTGAAACCTTTGAATCCTTTGCGCTCCATATTCAATCCTGCGGAATAAAGATTAAATATCTTTGATTTTAATTAAATAATTAAAATAAAAATATCTATATAGAGAGAGAGAGAAAAGAAAAATGATCCTCCAGGTCTGATCTTCTGATTTGTATCCCAGCTCCGATCCATAAATCTGGTGAATTTTCCCTCCGAATTCCGTGCCAATCGAGAAGTAGAGTTTCCTCCCTATTCTCAAATCAATGTCGCCGAACTGCAACAACCAAATATCGGTTTGTTGCTTAGCAACTTATGATCTTATGGTATGTTGTGATCTGAGAACCTGAGGGGTATTTATAGGAAAAATCTGATCTCAGATGGGTTAGAGCTTTCATGCGCCAGACCAGGGACCAGAATGCAAATAGCAAATAAGGCCTATCAATTAATTAATTCTCATATTCAATCCAGAATATACTTAATTAATTAATTAATATTGATTCATGCCACCAGAGAATCAATATTGTCCTACCTATTTGCTACCACGTTATGAGGAACGGGTTGCATAGGCTCGGTATATCCCCATATTTAAGGTTACAGATATTAATTAATTAATTTGAGCTCTGACAAGCTCCAAAATTAATTAATACTCCCTCCGTCCCGAGTTATTAGTCCCATATTCCTTTTTCGTCCGTCCCAACTTATTAGTCCCATTTCCTAAAATGGAAAAAAATTTCCTCACACCAATAAAATATTAATTTCACTACACTCACAAACATTGGTAACTGTGCCAAAAGCAAATGGGACTAATAACTCGGGACGGAGGGAGTATCTTTTATCCTAAGTAGAACCACTCAATCCTTTTCACTTATGCTTGAACTTAATCAGCTTGTTAAACTTTAGCATAGTGAACCTTTTGAGCTTCTTATGGAATGTCACCATCCTATACTGGATATAGTTATCTAGTTCTAGTCACAGGCAATCATACACAAATTGTAGGGATTTTCAATGAACTGAATCACCAAATCCAAATAAGCAGGATCAATCATGGATGTTGAACACAATAACCAATTCACCAAACCCTAGCATGCTCCTATGAATTTAATGTGTGGATAAAGAGAATACCTTTATTCCATAGAGTCTGATCCGATCTTTTGCGTTTGAATATCCAACTTTAATTCAACCATGCGATTCGATTAAATCTGCGGAAACAAAATTTAGCAAACCAATTTCTTGATTTAATCAAAATAAAGAGAAAAACATAAAGGGAAGAAGGCTTGTTCTCCAGATCAGATCTTCAGATCTGTATCCCAATGCTGCTCAGATCCGCTACTGGTGAGGATTCCACAGATCTGTGATGTGTAGGCAGGAGTCAAAATCCCTTCTCCTCCCAAACACTGGCGCCGCCCCTGCTCTCTCTCTCCCTAGGGTTTCAAACTGATTTGAATGTTCTGTGGTGGCTGGGGTTTCAAAGAGAGAGCTATCTATTTATAGACCAAGGGTTTTAACCCTAATGAGCTACTGCGCCTTTTTTCAGCATATTTAATTGGGCCACATCAGGGACCTCATGCAAATAATAAAGTGGGTCTATGAATTAATTAATTCACATGTCCACAACCCAGGACATAATTAATTAATTAATATTAATTCTTTTTCACCACAGAATTAATACTGACCTACCCCTTTATTACCATCTTGTGAGAACGGGCTGCATTTATCTGAGAATCCCCATATTTAAGGTCACCGGGCATTCATTAATTAATCGGAGCTTCTGATAAGCTCTATCCACAATTAATTAATATCTTATTTTCCTGAGCAGTACCACTCAAACCTTATCACTCGTGCCTGAACTTAATCAGCCTGCAGGACTTTGGCACGATGAACATTATTGAGCTCCTCAGGAAATGTCCCCATCCTATTACTCGGATATGGTTATCTATCTCCAGTCTCAGGATGTACTACGCGAATTACTGCTACCCAAGATGCGGATATTCGAGCACGTTACTTAGGCTCTCCACCATGGCAAATTAAAGCAACAGTCAACCCGTGCATACCCCTGAACCTTCGTTAGGGTTTGAACTCAATCAAGAACGAGATCTTGTATTTGCTAATGTCAGACAGGCAAATACATCTCTATATGGTCCAATCAATACGTCACCCTTGCGTACCAGCATATCAAGTAACCAAGGCAAATTACTTCTTCCGACTATGTTGCAGTCATTCGGACAGACGTATCCTCAATGTTGTCTCGGCTGTGATAATATTTATGTCTCACTAGGTCGAGAGATCATACTATCTTGTGCGATCTACAACACGACATATGATCGTCCCTATCGGTGAGACAGGAGGATACCATTGTTACGTGCATGTAAGTTTGTTTAACAAATAGGAGAAAAGTCAATCGTATACTCATTGTAATAAATTCTTTCTGTATACAAAACCCAACACAAATTACTACCACCCAAGATACATATATACAAGTTCGACTAGAACTCTCTACGATTGTGCTGCGATCCATACGGTCTTTTGTGATAATCGTTTATATCTCGCTAGGTCAAGCGATCCATACAGTCTTTTGTGATCTCCTACACACCGTATGATCTCCCTATTGACAAGACAAGAGGATATTGTTGTTCGCTTCATATGTTTGTTAATCAGACAGGACTATTGTATCATTATATACAAGACATTTAATGATTACCAGTATATCAAAACGAAAACTGTTTAGCGATATACCAATCATAATGCTTTGTAGTATACAAAAACCTAACAAGAAGTTATCGGAAGAACTATAAAAATCCTAATTTAGCATTCAAGGAGGCTGCGAGGTGCGTCCTCACTCCAAGAAGTATTGAGAAGATTGATATCAAGGGTACTTGAAGGTGCGCTGTGACCGGACGGAGGAGTTGCTTACAGTTAGAGATCAAGCTTGACCTATTGCACTCAATCTTAATGAATTCCAGTCAGCGGATTGTAGAGTGGACGTAGAAGAATTGTTCGAACCACTATAACCTTGGTGTTATTTACTGTTTCATTGCCTTGTTTATTTGTTGATTTAAAACCTAACACCTCAAGTTTTGGTGTATAATTTCCAATGAACTTAAGTACTTCACGAGCTTAAAGACATATTTTATAAGAACTTGTTGAGTCGAGACCTCAGCAAGATAAATGCAAAATCCTAAATATTCCGCTGCATTTACAACTACTGTGATCGGGACCAACAATCTTTAATACAATAAATAATATATATTATAATTAAAATTTCTCAATACTACATTAACTAGTGGCAAATATAGCTGAACCGCGCCAATACTTTCTAATTCTACATCCATCACTGAGTGGAGTGTGTCTAAATTATTAAGAAGATTTATTGAACATGTTGACCAAATAGATTATAGTACTTAAGATCCAATCCATTCAATTCTTCTGTCACCTAACTTGTAGCATGTGGAATCGACGGTTGCATAATACAATTTTTAGTTTTTCTGTTTATATATAATTTTACTCTTATAGAAATAAAATCAAACAAACTGCATGTTTCTCATTCAACAATACCTTGTTTAGCCATAGCCTAAACATGTTTACCTCATTGTTGCATAACTCTCTAAAGACTGACCACTTGTTAGGGTAGAGTTTGACTTCATAAATTGTCTTAGTTGCCCAATTTGTTTTGTTTTTTTTTTTTCCCCTCTCATTTCAAATATATAAATATAACTAAATAAGAACCAATATTACATAATTTATATTAAAGTGGACACCTAGATGGCGATGATCAGTTCAAAAATATTTAATATCCATTTTGCAACATGGATTTAACTTCAACCGAATATACGGAACTAGGCAAAAGATGCATAGTTCTTAGTTTGTTAGGTGGTTCTTATGAATGATATATCTCACTATTAGCAATGATGATATAAAAAAGTTAGTATTTAAATGATGCATTTTACTATTACTAAATATATGTTCACGTCTCCCGTTTGGGATGAAGCATGGTGAAACCATATTATCTGGATTAAGAGGTCACATGCTCGAGCTTCTCCGAAAATATTTGGATATATGAGTTTAAATAAATTTACTTTTATTAAAAAATGTATTTATGTACACAAAAAAAAAACGATGCATTTTTTATGATAAATATTATCATATAATCACTACCACCATATATATATATATATATATATATAGAAATATGATCATATACTAACCCATTTTCATATGCTAACATGCTAACTACGAAATGCATATGTCATAGTTGAAAAATGCATAAGCAAATGCAAAGAAATGCACCATTATTATTGCATTATTGAAGCACTGATCATTTTATACGCAGAATTGGTGCATTTTTTTATCAAAATTAAATACTATAATATTTTATATGTGGATTTGGTGCATTTTAAAAAAATGCATCAATCTTGCACAAAAAATGCAGTTGAGCAACTGCATTTTTTGCACTAGATAATGCATTTTCAATCCTGAACTGGTGCATTTTGCAGTTATCATGTTATAATTTAAGGAGATGTTATCATATAATTACTATCCTATATATATATATATATAGTTGTGATCATATGTTACCCATCTCCCACATGTTATATGAGACCAAATATCAATCATTAATCCTTTAAATTATGTAGCCCACATTTAAACTGAATTATTTATTAATAATTTTTTATTTTCTTATTAATTATTGTTAAGGGTTATTTAGTAATCACCACATACACATGGCATCTCTCTCATCTTATCCATCTGCTATGTCTCTCTCACTCTCTCTATCGAGCAGAAAAGACTCACAGTGGCCTCCAACGCCTTACCGTTTCAACACGCGCCGCCGTTGTCGTGGAGTCGCCACCAGGCGTTGTACAATCTGTTAAATAGCACAAGAATCATTGCTAAGGCAGAAACTCCTGGTGCGGCTATATCTGGCTGCATTGCAAATAAATTGAAGATTATGATATGGAGACAAAAGGAATTCCATCATGCATTGCAATTTGAATGCTACGTTGAGGACTGCTGGGAAGGGAGAATTAGGGCCTCTGAGAGGGGAAAGACGCAATGCAGGTGGTAGCTTTCATGCCTTGGTATATATGTCTGCATAGGTTTCAGCCACACCTTGGAATTCCTTTTCAGTTTTCACAGTGGTAGCGTCCAATTCATGAGTATAGATATATATATATTGTTTTTGGTTGTGATAATGATTAAATGTTACCTAGTAGAACGAATGTAGTTGAGCAACTGAGTTCCGACTTGAAAAGTCACGAGGAGAGTAGGAAATTTGGATCTTAATTTATTGGTTACTGTCAGCTGATCAATTTTACTATGTAGATGTTACATTATGTATATGATAGTTGATACATTATTTATTCTTTATATACTACATTATCTTTTATAGCGTATTTTTGTTTTATTTTTTAAATATGATTCCAGGTTTTATAATATTGAAATTGTAAACAAATAATGCAACATATTTGTCCTAAATAATGTAACATTCATAACATATTATATATCGAATCAAAGATAATTTAATTAGCTTTCAAACGAAATTCTTATTGTATATGTTCGCAATAAAATAACCGTAGTAAAACTAAATAATGCAGTAGCTAAAACTAAATAATGTAACATAATACAAAGGATTATGTAATACTGTAATATTAATAACTAGAATTAGATAATACGCGATGAATACAGATAATGCAACATAATGTGTCAATACATTATTCTTCATATTACGCTGCATTATCTATGTTCATCGAATAGCATTATCTAATTCTTCTTATTACCTAATTAACGTTACAGTACTTTTAAATATATCATTACATTAACCTTTGTATTATGTTACATTATTTAGTTTAGGCTATTACATTATTTAGTATTACGACAAATATATTATTCCGAACATATGTAATAGGGATTTCGTTTGAAAGATAATTAAATTATCTTTAATTTGATATATAATATGTAAAAAAATAATTTAAATTGAGTGAGTTATGATTATTTAATGTTTTATAAAGATTTAAGTGGAGAGAGAAGAAGACAATTTTGAGATATGCATTACATGTTTCACGTAATTAAAAATGTGGGAATCAAAATTAATATTATGCCCAAATAATGTAGTATGCTTAACTAAATAATTAACCGAAAATTTTAACTTTTTAAATTAAATCTAAACCGTTCAGATTTAGATCTAATGGTTAGATTTTGGCCTCATATAACATAGGGGATATGGGTAACCATATAATGCAACCCTAGATAGATAGATAGATAGATAGATAGATAGATAGATAGATAAAGTGAGAAAAACTCTTTTGTTAGGAAAAAAAATGAACCATGTTCATTAGATCAAGCAACGACCTAATTACAATTAAGTAACTTTCTCACATGAGGATTTTTCTCACCGGATCCGCTTCATATATATATTTTGAAGTAACCTAAAAACTTAAGAATTAGGAATTATAATCAACTGATGCCGAATTCGTGCCAAACTAATTAATTTGCCTCGAGATATTTTGCATGTAAAATAATTAGGTGCTTGAGTTATTCGGTAAGCGCATCACATGTCAACTATAAGATGTATTTAGAATATTATTTTTTCACGTTTATAATCATCTTTAATACCACATTCTATATTACAATTAATTTCACTTTATTTTAGAATATTATTTGTTCAGGCCTTGTGTAGGGAAATAATATAATTCTATTTCACTCAATGAAAATAAATGTACAAGGATGTTTATATAGAGGAAAAGTAAATCTATACTAATCTATCTAGGAGATACAATAAAGATATGTATACAAGATATGAGTACATGAGAGATATATATGTAAGATATGAATATATCTTAACACCTCCCCGCAAGCGAAGACGGAGATAATCGGAGCATGGAGACAAAATACTCGAATAGCGGTCTGGATAGGCTTTTTGTGAAGATGTCTGCTATTTGCTCCTCGGATGGTATGAACTTCGTGTGAAGCTGATTGGAGCCGATCAACTCCCTCACAAAGTGATAGTCAATGTCGATGTGTTTAGCACGTTTGTGAGCAATAGGGTTCTGTGTGAGAAACAGAGCGCTTGAGTTGTCGGATAAAATTTGAGGAGTCGAACGTAGCTCGACCTTGAGTTCTCAAAGGATGTTGGAGATCCACATGATTTCCAAAGCCGTATTTGCTATAGCACGGTATTCAGATTCACAACTAGATCGGGAAACTGTAGGCTGTTTCTTTGCACTCCAAGAAACCAAGTTAGGACCGAGAAAGATAGAATATCCATAGGTAGATCGTCGAGTATCCGGACAGCGAGCCCAATCAGCATCTGAAGAGCCAATAAGCAAAGAAGAGCCAGTGGTGAACGTTAAGCCGTAACGCGCGGTGCCCTTAACATAGCGAAGCACCCTCTTTAAAGACTGAAAGTGTTCAATAGTTGGAGCCTGCTGAAATTGACTCATAGTGTTTACAGAGTATGCAAGATCCGGACGAGTTATCGTGAGATATTGTAGTGCTCCAAGTAAAGATCTGTATAAGGTAGGATCTTCAAAGGGAGCACCATCTCGTTCAAACGTAATACCCGGAGCCAATGGTGTGGAAACAGGTTTGGCGTCGGTCATGTTGGCACGTTGAAGAATTTCGAGCGCATACTTTGTCTGTGTGAGAAATAGACCCTTCGCCATATAATGAGCTTCAAGACCTAGGAAATAGTCGAGACGCCCCATATTTTTTGTGCGAAATTCAGTGTTAAGTCGAGCCATCAGAGCTGCGATCTTGGATTGATTATTCCCCGTAATAATAATGTCATCGACGTAGACTAGCAGATAAATGAGAACGGAGTCATGACTGAGCACAAATAGTGATGTATCAGATGCGCTGCAAATAAAACCCAGAGTAAGCAGGAAGGAGCGAAAACGTTGGTACCAAGCCAACGGAGCTTGTCGAAGTCCATATATAGCCTTGTGAAGACGACAGACATGCAATGGATGTTTAGCACTTTCAAAACCGGGAGGTTGCTCCATAAATACTGGCGTTGTAAGGATGCCGTTGAGGAAAGCGTTCTTGACGTCAAGTTGATGAAGAGACCAAGAGTTCATAACAGCAATGGCGATAACGATGCGAACAGTCGAAGCCTTGACAACCGGACTGAAAGTATGAGTGAAATCAAACCCAGGTACTTGGCTAAACCCTTGAGCGACAAGGCGAGCTTTGTAGCGATCAACTGAACCATCGGCAAGAAACTTTGTACGGTAAACCCACTTAGAGCCAACAATATTTGTGTTAGTCGGCCAGGGTACAAGAGACCAAGTACAATTGTCGTGAAGAGCCCGTAGTTCGTCTACCATTGCATCTTTCCACTCGGGAACCTTCAATGCGGACTTAATTCCACGAGGTTTCGGCAAAGCTGTAGAGGCAGAAAACACAGAAACCAAATTTATATCAATCGGATACCGTGGTTTGAAGATACCTGCCTTGGCGCGCGTTTGCATGGGGTGATGATTTACGGGAACTATGGCCTGAGGGGACAATTGTACGGGGGAAGGTGGATTAGGGTTTGGGGGCGGGGAATTTTGTTCGACGGGAGGAGGCGGGGGTTCGAGTGGAACGGGTGGAGGCCGGGACGATTCGTCGAGAGGGCAAATCGTGCATGGAGGGTTAGGACTAGATAATGGTGAGCTAGATGGCGACGTAGCTGGAGTTTGTTCAAAATAACTCGTAAGCTGAAGTCGAGAAAGAGCGGAAGGAGTACTAACCCTAGAGAAAGGTAGGTGTTTTTCATCGAATGTCGCATGTTTGGTGATGTAAACACGAGAAGTAGAAGGTTCTAGACAACGAAAACCCTTGTGCTGAGAACTGTAGCCTATGAAAATGCATGGAAGACTACGAGGTTGAAGTTTGTGTTTTGCATAATCACGAAGACAGGGGAAAACCTGACACCCAAAGACTTGAAGAGAGGCGTACGAGGGTTGTTTTTGAAAGGCCAACTCAAAGGGAGAACGATTCTGAAGAACTGGGGACGGAAGGCGATTAATAAGATGAACAGCGGTGCTAAAGGCTTCTACCCATAAGTATAGAGGAACAGACGAGTGAAATAATAGAGACAAACCCATCTCCGTAATGTGGCGATATTTTCGTTCTGCTCTACCATCAGAATGAAATTTCTTGATTTTGCATGAGAATTAGTATTCAGCAAAAGCGTGAAAATTCAAGAAGACATCATAGAAATCCGATTTAGCACGTAAAGGATAGAACCAGACAAAATGGGAAAAATCATCAATAAAGACAGCATAATAGCGAAAACCAGACTGTGATGTTACTGGAGAAGGACCCCAGAGATCACAATGCACAAGTTCTAGAATTGTAGTGGCACGACTATCAGAAATTGGAGAAGGTAAATGCATGTTCTTAGCTAATTGACAAGACTGACATAAAGTTTGACTAACAACTGAAGGAGAGAAAGATAGGCAACCGAGCTTGCGGAGTGAGTTCAGAACTGTGGGGGATGGATGACCTAGACGATTATGCCATGTATCCACAGAAGCAGAGGGAAGGCGTGTTTGAGCAATAGCCGTGAGGGCATGAACCGAGTTTTGGAGAGAGTACAGCCCATGCTTACGCACGCCGGAAGCGAGGATCCTGCCAGTAGTCCAAGTCCAAATTTGAAACTGCAAGTCAGTAAACAAAACATCAACTGGATAGTCATGTGTAAGTTTACTAACATATAATAAGTTTTTGGTAATTGCAGGAACAACAAGGACAGGATATAAAGATAAGGAATCTGTGAGTGAAAAGGAACCCGTGTGGGTTATTTGAAGACATTGACCATTACCAACGGTGACACGATCCGAACCAGAGTAAGGGTTCAGATTGTCGAGCGTAGAAGGATCAGCAGAGATATGAGCCGACGCGCCGGTATCCAAGTACCAATCTGAAACCGGAGGGGAGGAGACAGAACACTGAGCCGAGAAAGCCTCGGCTAACTGAGCAGACGGCTGGGGCCGTGATGAACGAACGAATGACCTGTCAAAGCGTTTTGGACAATCGAACGGATCATGATCTGTTTCCCTGCAGAAATAGCACCAAGGTTTCTTCTTTTTATTTTTAGTCGACGAACGACCACGTCCACGACCTGAACCACTGCCGGAATCCCTTGGTTTAGAAGAAGCGTGAAAGGCGACGGGCTGAGACGGAGTTGAGGAGTCGGAGCCCTTGATGAATAACTCATGACTGATGGCACGGGCAAGAAGGGTGTCAAACTCGGGCAGAACTTCCTGAGCCATTTGCGCCACGGAGAATGTGGAAAAAGATGATGCGAGACCCCGAATGAACCAGTGGGATTTGTCCAATGGATCGATAGATCGCCCAATGGCGGATAACTGATCACACAATCCTTTGAATCGTCGTCCATAATCGGCAACAGGGAGATCCGCTTGCTTGATGGATAGTAAGTCGTCTTTCAAACTGAGTTCGCGAGCCTTGGAACAATGACTATATGAACGCGAGAGCGCTGTCCATACGTTGCGCGAAGTGTTGCATCCAATAATAACGGCCATCGACTCTTCAGTTAGGGTAGAGACGAGAAATAACTTGATGAGTTGATCCCGGGAATACCATGTGGAGTAGGCAGGATTGGCAACCGGTGCGTTGGCGGTGGACGCGAGTGTGCGAGGAGGGGCGGGGATCGTACCATCGATATAGGGGAAAAATTTTTGCGTAATTAGCAACGGTTCAATTTGGGCATGCCAAAGAAGATAATTTGTGGACGTAAGCTTGATGTTCACCATATGAATGATGGTGGATAGAGGTAACGTGGGTAACTCGAAAGAATCGTCCGGCGCGGCCATGAGAAGGGGTCGGCGATAATTGGTGGAGGAATTAGGGTTTATTCCAAGGTATGGCTGATACCATGTAGGGAAATAATATAATTCTATTTCACTCAATGAAAATAAATGTACAAGGATGTTTATATAGAGGAAAAGTAAATCTATACTAATCTATCTAGGAGATACAATAAAGATATGTGTACAAGATATGAGTACATGAGAGATATATATGTAAGATATGAATATATCTTAACACCTTGAAAGATAATTTAATTATTGATTTAGAATTTGAAAGATAAACTCTCAATTTAGAACCAAAAAAATTACACAAATTCTCAATTTAGGACCTAAATATCAGATCCTGAATTGAGAATTGATTGGTTTTCGAGTCCTGGATTAAGAATTCATCTTTTGGATCATAAATCTACAAGTATCCTTCATTTTATCATATAACTTAAGATTTTATAATATTCATCTAAAATAGTTAATTCTATAGTTTCTTTACAATGAAATATTTTATTTTGATAATTATACTATAGTTTTTCTTTATCAAATTATTATATTGTTTATTTGTATATATTCATATACGTTAACTGTTATTCTCATTACTGAAGTATTTGATTAAATTAAATATAAGTCAAAATAAATTATTTTGTAAAATTATAAATAGTTGTTTCTCGCAAAAATCTGAATTAAAATAAACCTATATGTTTTTTAAATTAAATCACAATATTAAATTGAAATATTAAAATGGAGGAAGATTCAAAATTTGGATCTTTTATTCATTTAGGACTAAGAGGTTTGCTAACCTAATGGTTTTAATCATTTTAACCAAAATATCTTTTCCTCCTTCATATATAAAGAACAAAAGGGGCTACAAACAAAAAAAAAAGGGGAATTAAGGAGCACGAAGAGGGGTTGAATTTTTTTTTTCTATTTTATTCAATTTTGAATTTTTTTATTATATAAAATCTAATAAAAATTCAATAAATTTTTTTGGATCCACCAAAACTCTGAATGTTGGTCCCTAATCAGAGTATCAATATTAGCAGCGAAAGTTTTTAATAATATCTTGCACTTATCTTGCTAAGGTCATGATTTAGTAGGTGTTTTCAAATATGTTTAAGCTCGAGTATTCATTAGGTTTGTTGCAGATTATACCTCAACACTTGATGTGTTGGATTTTAAATATAATCAGTATGTAACGAAATAAAACCAGTAAATGAACACAAGATTTATAGTGGTTCTAACAAATGTTCTACGTCCACTCTTCAGTCCTCCTGACTGAAAATTCACTATAGATTGATTATAAGGTCAGGCTTGATCTCTAACGTTGAACAGCTCCTCCGTCTGGTCAGCGTCCACCTCGGTCTTCAATCTTCGCTTTGTCGCTCCGTAGAGTGAGGACAAACCTCTCTTCTCCTTGGACGTCGAAGCTGGGAGTTTTATAGTTCTTCCCTGAACCTTTCCTTGTTTGGCAGTTGCCCGTGATAATCACGCTTGCAGAGCAAGGTGACTGCTAGATTCTTTCTACGATAGAGAGAATCCCAAAGTCAACCTTAGAAGTGATACTTCAAAGGTCTCGAGTTTCAAATATGAAAGCTTATGAAAAAACTTGTATCAGGTACCGGCTCGAATGAGTTCGCGTGAGTTTGAGAGTGTTTTGATCTCTTCTTCTTTTCTTTGTTAATGAAATTTCGCGAACCTCTGAATCTCCTCTAGATGAACCTCTGAAATTCCGTGTTAGACTCAGAGGGATTGCTCGTCAATCTCTATTCTTCTTTTTCTGCAAAGCACAAAGACTCTTCAGGTCTCCTTCATCTCTGATTGGCGTAACTCCTATTTGTAGCCGTCTTTGTCAGAACGAATCTTTTAGTTTAAATCTGGAAACCTCCTTTGTGTCTGTTGATTCTTCTTATCTCTGATTCGTCATGCTTTCTTGTGATTTAGATCTTTCTAATTTGCGACTTTGTGTTGTCTTGATTGTTGTTGAGTGTTTGCTGGCTATTGATGCTCTGCCGACCTTTCAGTAGTCTTGTTAATATCATGCAGTATGCTTGCTTCAATCCTTCAGCATTCTTATTGGGCTTGTCCAGCATTCCTTCGTGTTTGCTCGCCTTTACTTGCGTCTCTAGCAATCTTCAGATCTGCTGATTCTTTCAGCATACTTTGATTCTTTTCTTCTACTTTTATTACAACTCGAGTAGATGTATCCTATATAGGACTTTTACAATATGACTCGATACAAATTTTCTAGAAGCTAGATCTACTGATCTTTGATGCACCAAAACCAATAAACATACAATTTAGATCAAGGGGTTGTAATATTTCTAACAATATTCCTTACAATTTCCCCCTTTTTGGTGCGATCAAAGCTTCAATTCTAACTAACTGATCATGGGAAAGTTGATTACTGAGATTACAGCATATTCCTATCAATTCTATTCTCAGCATCTCAATTCCCTTAGACTCAGTATGATTCCAAAATGTTCCCCCTCAAAATATCAAGGTTTTTGTTCGATTAATAATCTTTTCTTCAAGTGAATGACTTTCGAATCATTTATCAGATAAGTATATAACACATTCACACATGATTATCAAGCACACGCAGGAACACATCACCAATCTACGCAATTTGTTGATTACACTGACTGTGTAATTTCAGCCATATCAATTAATTTAGAGTTGGACAATAAGATGTTGTCTTGAACCTGGGTTAGTTACCATTAAAAAATGTTATGATGAAGTACAGGAAACACACACCCAAATTAGAAAAAAACATTTGTTTTAGCACCAGAAGACTTATAAGGAGTAGAGAAATTACTTCTTTGTCGTTGAAAAGTCCGAATCAGCAGGATTTTTAGCACCTGAGGAGCCGGCGGTGGTTTTCTTCACTTTCCTGAGGGTCTTGAGTGTTACCTTCATGAAGTTGTCCACTACAGCTTCTCTCTCTTCTCTTCTGATTCGTTCTTTTTCTTCTATCCTCCTTCGTTCCTCTTTTTCTTCTTCATCTTGTAGCCTTCTCAAGTCTTCTTCCATTTTTCTTCTCACTTCGAGGCGCCGGTTCTTTCTTCTTGTTCTTTCAATCGCTCTGCTTCCTTTGCTAACCTCTTCTCTTCCCCCTCTTTGATCGCAGCAAAAAGTCCGGTGGAGAAGGTTTCAAAGTTGTCTTGCTAAGTGCAAAGAAGCTCCTCCTTTGTCTTGACTACTTGAGTTGTTTCTTCAGCTCCCACGAGCGGCACCATCTGCTCCTCAATGCTTCTTCCTACCAACGTGTGGATGAATTGTTGGAGGTCCCTTTGATAAGTACTAGAGCTCAGAGGCTCAATAGTCAGGGTTGGTTGTTCCTCCGATAACATAATTTGATTCTGTGAGGTAGGTATGTTGGCAGTGATAGTCAGTGCTTGAGATGAGGTGGTCAGCGGATCTACATCTGCTGCTGGTACATGTTCGTTCTCCTAAATTCTTTCTTCTTCAACAGTGACTGGAGACGAAGGCTTAATGCAATCCACTTTGGATGACATATTTTCCAATGTGGGGAGAATGCGCTCCTTGAAATGCATCATCTTCTTCCGATCCTCTTCTCTCTTGCATGCGGCTTTCTCTTCTACTAGCTTTGCTTCCAGCTCAGTAGTTGCGGCCATTTGCCTTCTTGTTGCTGGTGACTTAAAGTGTTGAGTGAATGGTGGTGAGTCGTCAACAGCGTACTCAGATGGTGGCAGCGAGTGATCTCCAGTGATTGCACCGTGCGCCTTGATCTTCTGTAATCGAGCAGCGAGCTGCTTTTCTGTGTACTACCTTTTGGATGTTTGATCTATCCAGTCATCAGCCCATTCCTCTTCACTTCGCCAAGAGTTGAGACCCATCCTGGCCATCATGATTGTGTGGTCTTCGTAATGTAGATCGTGAGTGGCATAGTCAAAGAATCTCCACCTCTTGAACTCTATCTTCAACCAATCTAGATCAGAATACCCATCCATTAATTCCGCAGGATATGTGTTCTCGAACTCAGCAACAATCTGATCTTCAATGAAGACACAAATGTATTTTGCCCATGAGATGAGATCATCATTCTTCTCATCCCTCACCGTGACAGGAGGACACCACTAAGAAATCCTCTTAGCTTTGAATTTCCTGTCAGGTGGTCCTTCCAAGGGCACTCGTAACGTTTCACCTCTGAAAATGGATTCACCATCTGCAAGCAACCGGCTCCCCTTCGTAGCTTCTGCATTTCTTGCATTCCCTTCATCGTCAATACTAGGAATGTCACTGAAAGATATACCTGACTCTTCTGGGGATGGGAGTCGGAATCCACCTCTACCATAACCTCTCTATGGTCTTCTCCATCACATATCTAGTTTCAGCTCCCAATTTCCATTCTGGAATAGTAGATGGATCGATTCTCAGGGCACGAAGATATTTCTTGTTGTGTGCTCGTACATTAGCTATGAGGTCGGTGTGCAGTCTTGTGCGGGTCTCAGCATCCATCGAGGTAGCAGCTTCCTTTTCAATAATGTTCTTGTCAGCAACATTCATTTCAGCATCATTCTCTTCAACTGTGGTAGAAGGTTGCTGATCAGTTGTCTGCGTGTCTACCTTAAGGTTTGTTGTCTCTCCATTTTCATGCATCTCAAGGTCAGCATTCTCTATTTCTGCTGCCTTTTCATCTTTCTTTCTAGCAGGGCTCTGGTTGTCTTCCTGCACCAATTCTCTTTCAATAGTAACCAACTGACTTTCTCCTTGCGCAGTCAGTCGTTCATTTCCAAACACTTTGTCAGCTACAGAACTGCTACCTCCTTGCACAGCAGTCTGTAGAACCGAATTTCCTTGGTTACCATCGGCATTATCAGCAGCACCATCACTTCCCCCTTGCGTTGTGATGTGTTGTTCATTCAGAATCGCATAAATCTTTTCTCCTTGCGCATGAATCTACTTCGCCAAGAATTCCTTGGATCTCTTGGGCACCACATCTTGCATATTTTGGAACACTCCTAGCCTTTGCATTTTGTCGAAATCAGCATCTGACAAGGCATCTGGATTCAAGATTGTTTCCTCGGCATCAAAAACCTTGGTTTTACCTTTGGTGATCTGTGCTTTCTGGACATCTTTCTTGGTGATACGTCCAGGTTCTTCTCCGGCTTTGATCTTAGCATTGTGCTCTTCATATGCTACTTTGACTTGCTCAAAGTTGGCATCCCTTTGATCTAAGAGCATCTGTAGATGAGCTTTTTCAAATTCCTTTTGTGCTCTTGCCTTCTTCATGGCTTTCGCTTGTTTCCTCTTCTGCCATGCTTCTTTCTCCTCGGTAGTGAAATTCAATTTCCTCTTCGTGTCTTTAGAGGCTGTCAGGACAGGAACCTCTACTGTGGCTTTGGCAATATCAGGAATTAGTTGAGAAGTATCTACCACCGGTACTGTAACTTGAACAATTGATTCTTGAAAACGATCATGCTTTCCTTTCTTTATTGTTTGCCCTTCAGCATTTGTTGGCTTCCTCTTCCTCTGCTGAGGACTCAACAACTTGCACAAGGGGCTGAGTGGGTTCCAGCTGAGTGATGTCCAGCAAGTTCTCATACTCCTTGAACAGGGATTCCTGTTCAGCCTTCCTCTTTTCTTCTGCTACTTCCTCCGCAGTCAATGGGATTGCTGTCTGCAAAATGACATCTCCCTGGTAGGGTTCTTCCTCATCAAATACGGGCTTGTTGGGATCAACATTGCTTTTCCCTTTCAGAATAAGTGGCTCCTTGATATCTGTGGGTGGTGGTTGCTTCTTGGTTGGCGGTATGTAGTCAGTGGGCTGCAAATTCTCTCCACGACAATGTTTCCCTTTAGGTATGATTCCTTCTAGGAACTGACTAATCTTCAATCCAAACCCCACATTCGGGTGAATATGTGCTCTGTCTTGATGTTCTTATTCTTGTAGACATGAGCCAGTCACTTGGTATAGATGAACGTCGCCCAATTTCCACGAATTTGATCATCGATCACCATCATTACCGCAAACTTCTTAGCATTCAACTCTAAAAGAGAGCCAACTTCTCCTACTAACATCCTTATGAAAATCTGTGCAAGGCTCTTCATAGGTTCCTCGAGCGACCTTAATGGTGCGGCCACCTTCCACGGCTCGTTGAATGTAGGTATCTTCCACAGACGCCATCTCCGCTCCTTCTCGGCCTCATCTGTTACTTTGTAAGTACCAACTTCTTCTACATCTGTTCGCAACCCATACTTCGCTCCCAACACTTTAGGGCTTATCACAATCTCCGTCCCCAAAACACTCGTTGTGAAGAGTTTTTCACTTTTATCAACCACGGCTCGGGCGAAGAATATTGCAACTATGTGAGGCCTGAATTTAAGGGGTTCCGCAAACAAGTACTTCAGAAGACCTTCTCGATCGAGTTTGCCGATGAGTATGTCATAGAATTGCTTTTTGTTCAATGGTTAGATTGTCGGGTATCTTACCGGGAGCAATAGATACCATGCGATAGTAAGAGATAGATTCATTAATATCCTCCTTCTTAAATATCCCTGTGAAAGTTGGTTGAAACTGTTTTGGTTTTCCAGGAATGATTGATCTTTCGGATGATTCGGCAGGGGGACGGGAACGGTTGGAGGATTTCGCCATTGTTGATTTGTCTGAAACTCAAAGGAGGTATAGAGTTGAAGAAATTCAAAATTAGATATATGTGAGGTAATAGGGTTTGAAAATCCCAATCCAACTTCCTTTATATGATTGTAAGTAATCCTTCTTCGATGAGCGGTTGGATTTTATTTCTAATCTGGATGGATCGACGGTTGAGCAGTTGGTGACGGTTTGCCTGACGTCCTAAGATGATGGAAAGTTGTGTGTGACTGACGTGGCTTTTGGTTATTCGCCGCCGCCCTGAGCTATAATCACCTTTCCAATTAATGTAGACTCTGTTGTTGCTCCATCAATTAGATAATCCCGTCTTTCGAGAGATTTGAAATCATTAGCTTCCTTTTAATTGTTGGGCCTTTTTTATCATGCAATAAGGTATTTTGCTGATAGTTTCAATGTAAGCAATTTGTAGGGCCCTGTTGAGAGCTTGGACTCAGCATGCAATCATTTCCTGCTTATTCACAATACCGTAGATACCAGTGGTTTACTGAGAACTTGGACTTAGGAATGAGCTTGTTTTTTGTGGGTATCTTGGTGTTCCATAGACCTTTGATGGTTTGCTGAGAGCTCGGACTCAGCATATCACATAATTTCGCAAGGTCTTGACTTCCCGTAGACTGTAGAAATATGTTGAGAGTTGGGACTCAGCATTCTAATTCTCAAGTATGTTATAATTTCATACTTATTCATCTACAAGTGTCTGCTACAGCAGTCTTCGGGGTTCCACCGAGAGCTTGGAGTCAACGGACGAATAAAACTCATAAATTATGTCATCGTTTTGGGATCTTGAGTCTTCTTACTGAGAGCTTGGACTTAGTAATCAATATACTTCTGCTAAGAGCTTGGACTTAGCAGGATACTTTGGCTCCGTAAGATATCTTGAAATTGCAGTTGAGAGCTTGGAATCAGCTTTGAACATCGAATCTTCTAATATCTTAGAATTATCATACACAAAATATAAATATGCTGAGAGCTTGAACTCAACAGCCACTTTGTACCATGTTATGAATATATCAATCTATGATAGTCTACTGAGAGCTTGGACTCAATAGCTTTCCTTCCGATTTTGTCTGCTAAGCCGAATATAGCAAACAATATCAAATTGTTGAGAGGTTGGACTCAATAATCACTGATTATCTACTGAAATCTTGGATCCAGCAAAAAATATTCAGACTCTTCCTTAGTTCATGAATCTTTAAGGTCCAAAGAGTCTTTACTGAGAGCTGGAACTCAATAATCGTCGGGAAATCTTCTGAGAGCTTTGACTCAGCAGTCAGCAGAGTGTTTTGCTTGATAATAGTTTTCACACTTTTAACCATTGATCACTGATATTTTAACTAGATTAATTGCAATACAGTGGCCAAATAAATTTATAACTCGAATGTCGAACCCACAGAGAATGATGTACGAAATAAACTCATGTACTAAAACATAATTTTTGGATAAATTGTTTGAACAATTGAAAAAAAGATTTTTGGTTTTTCTGAAAATAACAATAAAGATTTAAATCTAATAAAGGATAATACAAATCCTAGGGTTGAACTTGTGCTCTGGATAACATGTAAATAAATAAATATTCATGCTACATGTGAGATATCAGAAAAGTATAATTTCCTTGGTCCGACAAATAATAACTAGATTATTAACAAGTCGCTATCTCCTCTCGGTCTCAAGAGCACCTATTAATTAATCTCATAAGATCAACAGATTTAAATCCCTACAATCTAGTACTTCTTGGTCTGACAGTATAGATTGCATCATGCATTCCTAATCCCACTATCAATATTCACCTCTCGGTCTTTCTATCAATAGCTAGACATCTAAATCAATCTTCACCTCTCTGTCCTTCAATTAATTTAGAATTATGAAAGAAAGCAGGAATCACAAACCATCAACAATGAATTAAACAATCAAGCATGCATCCAAAACAGTTGTACAAACCATAGAATTTTCTAGGAAAATTAACTAAGCATGATAAAATAAAGAGACATAATTAAATGAAAATTAAATTGCATAAATAAAATAGGAACATTAAAGCACATAAAATTAAAGTATTAAAATAAAACTAAAAAGAAACTATGGGACTAAGCCCCCAAAGGGAGGTCTAATGAATAATCTAATCTAGAGGGGTATTTATAGAGTTTGTGTAGGCTATACATGACAAAATCTTGTAAGGAATAAGATTAGATTTGGTGCAAATCTAAATCTTAATATCCTATTCTACATAAATCTTCCTTTTTGGGTCTTCAAGGCTTCCAAGTTGATGTATATCTTTTATTTCCACCAAATCTCGCCCAAAAAAGGTGTAAATCACATTTTCCAGCAAAATTGACCCGCATGTCGATCGACACGCAGGTTGGTCGACATCCTGCCTGTCGATCGACACGCAGGTTGGTTGACATCCCAGATGTCGGTCGATAAAGAAGCTTCGCCAGAAGTCCTTCACTTGCGCAGTCTCACGGTTTTGGATATAACTTTTGCTCCCGATTCCAGTTGCATTGGAAATCTAATTCAAATATTTCTATTTCCATACACCATTAGTTCAGATTCCACGTGTGGAAGAATTCGTGACTATTTCTTCAAACATCTGCTGCTTTCGGTACGGGTTTCCAATGAATTTAGCCTCAAACTTGCAAAATCTTACCATGCCAAGCATAAAACCACTCTAGATAGACTAATGCAACAAAAAAAAAAGTAAATAAACTAAAACAGATCAAAAACAACTAATTAATCAAACCAAATTTGAGTGAAAATATGAACTCATCAATCCTCCAAACTTGAATATTTGATTGTCCTCAATTAAAAGTAAAGAATAAATCTCATGTTCATGTAACCAAAGTATGCAATGCCTCACAAAATTCATCACAATCAAATAATGAAATATCCACTTTACACAAACAATCCAAATCAAGCCAGACAATCAGTAAAATTTCATAAGAAAGTGTATCGCTCATCACTCAAGTGTTTGGATTTTCAATGAAAGCACTCACAACATGTATGAAGAAATTTCTACCATAGGCTTGCAAAATTTCTAGAATCTCCACTACTCAAATGTGTACACAAGTCAAGAATCAGAAAGGACTTTTCATTTGGTTGTAACGTAGGCTTTTTGTAAAAGATAGGGAAATATGGCCAAATGACTAAAAAGAAAATATTGAGTTGATCACTCTCAACAAATAAAAAACACTATCTATCATCATCCACCCTTCTCCTAAAATATTACAATTCAAAACACACGGCTCTCCCTTTTTTCTTTTCTTTTCTTTTTTTCTTCTCTTTTTTTTACCTTTCTTTGGCTCTTTTGAATCTCTTATGCTCTTATGAAAGTTTTGTGTAGGGAGCTTATGAGAATTCTAATGTCTTTTTGAGCTAAACCATCATTCATCTTTGTTTACCACAATTTTACAAATATCTTCTCCAAATCACATATCTAACCATCCTTATCCTCATTAAATCTCATAGATAAGACAAAACCATTATGACTCCACGAAAACCTCATAGACAAGATAAAAAAATGGATTCAGGCACAATGGGGCTTACTAGGGATAGTTTAATATGTAAAGGGACAGTGTGAAGGAATTGGGGGGCCTAAAATCATTTTTTATCCTTGTACACGCTATGCAGTCTTGAAACAGAACAGAAGCAAGTTCTAGAGAAAAAAAAATATACATGCGAATCTCACATGAACAAAATCAGGTTCAAAATCTCACTTAGGGTGCAATTTTGTTCTTCCATTGTTAACATCAAATCAAACTCAATCTATCATGCAAGTGCAAGTTTCAAAAATCAACTCTTCATGTGGTATTCTACATTCATAGGCTACTTTAATCACAATCACAATTGACTCAAACCATCAAAAGATCAATCGCATTATCTTGTTCAGAAGAGACAATGTTCAAAAATTCAACTCAACCGGTTTTAAAAGTTTTGATAGGGCTGAATTTAAACTAAAAACTATCATGCAAAAAATTAAATATGAAAAGCATAATAAATAAGACGATAGAGATTTTCGATTCTTGTCCACATCACCCCAAACTTATTTCGATCTCAAAGAGTGGAAAAAGTTTGAAAATCAGACAAGAAAAGGAACGGTACCTGACAGTTGATCTCAGACATCAACTTTTTATCCTCCGGAGGGTTAGAAATTGCGACATTGACTTTTTCAGCTGCTGGCACTCCGTGTCAATCGACGTGCGGCATGTCGGTCGACATGGAGCCTTCTTGTCGACCCCATCGTCGGGTCGAAGTATGTCTCTGTCAACCCCTCTGTGTCGATCGACACCAGGCATGTCGATCGATACAGAGGCCTCCCTCAATTTTTTTAAATACCAGAAATAAGAAAAAAATATTAAAATTAAAATACAACTCAAATTAATAATCCGCCAACAGAATTAGTAACAAGTCAAAATCTATCATTCCCCGGCAACGGCGTCAATTTGATCAGTGATATTTTAACCAAATTAATTGCAATACAGTGGCCAAATAAATTTATAACTCGAATGTCGAACCCACAGAGAATGACGTACGAAATTGTTGGGAAATTTGGCTAAGTTTCCTTTCCCCAGTAGCTACTTGTTTAGATTCTAGTTTTGGTGTTTTGGTGGATCAAATCCTAAGTCCTACCAGCGTCAGTTGTCTCTAGATAGCTCTAGTTCTCAAATGTAAAGTCCTGTTTAGGTCTTTTGAGTTGTAAGTTGCAGCTGATCAAAGACTCATGCTAACACTGTTCACCAGCATGAGAAGTGCTTACCACTGGCTACTGTTCACCAGTTGGGAAAGTCTCATCCGAAGGCGGCTGACAAGACTCGTGCTGATACTGTTCATCAGCATGAGAAAGAGCTAATGACTGGCCACTGTTCACCAGTTGGGAAGGATTTCACCAGCAGGCGGCTGACAAATCCTACCAGCAGAATACGTGCTCTCACTGACACTATTCACCAGCGGTGAAACCACCAGTCATGGGAGATTCCAAGAGTTAACATCAGACATATTGGTAGACTTAGATTGTGCCAGCGCAAGTCACCAGCAGAGACTGCCAGCACAAGATCACCAGAATGATCTACCAGTCGGATGTTACCAGCAGAATTCCAGATTCGCTCTCCCAGAGTCTTAGAGACAAAAAGAAGATTCGTCTGAGGAATAAACTGACAAAGTATGACTTTAAGGGAGGATACCTTAAAGTCTATCAGTTCAAGACACCAGTTCCGATTCCTCGTACTGACGAATAGTGCCGTTCTGACATAAAGAGATCAATGTCAGATAAAGTGGACAAAAGCATGGCACTTTCCGGAAATTCCTACCTGCCGCCGTCTGAAGGACATGCGAGGACAGAGACCTTTTTCCGGATGTGTCCAAACGGCTAGAAGATTTGAATGGGATCCCGCGTCTATAAATAGGTCGGAACTACCAACATTTAAGACGCTTGCTTCCTGACATTCAATACTCTTCACCTACCGAAAGACTGCAAATTTATTACGCTCAAGCAAGTAGAAGCAAAACACTTTCGAGGCCTTTCTAAAGGCTATCCGTGTGTTGATTTATTCAAACACGAGACTTCAAGCTTCCAGCTTGTAAGTTACTGATCTCTTTGGTGTTCTTTCTCTTCTGAGGAAGTTCACAGCAGCTCTTGTGCCAGCCAGCACTTGAGTTATTACGGGCTTTTTGCCGTATTGAGAAGATACGTTCTTGGGAGAACTAAACACCCAGTGAAGCTGTGGAGGTTGAAGTGACGTGCTCGCACTCCACCAGCTGATCAGAGTTGAAGAAGGAAACAAGACCGGGAGCGGTTGATCTAGCGAAGTGGTGGACAAGGGTCGCACCAGCTAGAGATAGATCGTAGGCAACTTGTACCTGATTACTCTATAGTGAATTTCCAGTGCTACGACTGGAGAGTGGACGTAGATCAGTTGATCGAACCACTATAAATCCTTTGTCTTTTATCAGCTTTCTGCATTTCATACTGATTTAAAACCCAGCACCCAAGTGCTGGTGTATATCTGAAAACTGATATAACTGTGTAAACAAGGCTAAAAATATTCTAAGTCTTGAGCTACCAGCTGACGAGCCAGTCGCCAGTCAGTTGAGTACGCAGAGTGCAAGTTGACTTACCAACTGACAAGGTCCCAGTCAGTTGGTTATCCAGCAAGTGCAAGAAAACGATTAACCACATTTTCCGCTGCTAAGTTATACCCTGATAATCCGGGACCAACAAGTGGTATCAGAACCAGGTTCTTATAGACCGATTGTTTCTGAGTCGCTTAGGACCGAGATCCACGTTTCCTTGCACTCCTTTGTTTGTCTGTTGATTAGCTCAGGTACACGAAGATGAATACTCCGAAGCTACTCGACTACAAGACTGTGAAGCATGATATATGGCGAACAAGGTCGCTCATTTCTCTGAAGAGCATCCATCCAGAAATGAAAGATGTGCTGGAGAAAGGGCCAATCGAGATCACCATGATACAGCACCAGCTAGGAGATCGTCCAGCTGCTGTGATCCCAAAGCCTCAAGGCGAATGGAACGCCGAGGACAGGAAGCGGAATCAGTTGGATTCCATTGCTCACGAATTGATCCTGGCTTCTCTTCCAGAGTCGCTGATGGAGGAAGCCCTCCAGTTTGATAATGCCAAGGGATTATGGGATTTTCTTGATAGTCTATGTCAAGAAACTGATCAAATGAAACGCAACAAATTGCAGGTTGCAGTGGACAAATACGAGTCCTTCCAGATGCTGCCTGGAGAAACCATCAAGGAGATGGAGGCGAGATTCAACGCCATCGTCAGCGAGCTAAAGTCACTGGACAGGAAGTGCTCAAATGAAGATCTTAATGCCAAGATCCTGTCCAAGATGCCCAAGGAGGACTGGTTCGTGAAGACCACAGCTCTGAAGGAGAAGGACCTGTCCAAGATGACTCCCAATGAGTTATTTGCTCAATTGCATGCACACGAGTGGGATATCCAGATGGTGAACAAGAATGAGGCCATCAGGAACATGGGATCCCCCAGCATCAAAGCTCAAGACGAAGCTTACTTCGTCAAGAAGGACTTCAAATGGAAGCACAAGAAGCCCTTCCATGCTGACAGACCTGCTACCCAACACAACCAGCAGAAAGAGATCCCAACCACATCGGGATCTAACTCAAAGGACAGCGAGAGCTCTATCGCTGACCTTGAGCAACAGATGAAGAGACTGGCCGTTCTCCTGGAGAAAGCCAAGTCAAAACAGGGAGTATCTCTAAGCTCAACTGACGGAAAATTCGTCAAGAGAGCTCCCCGTGCTTGCTACCAGTGCCAATCCCCTGATCATTTAAAGTTTGAATGTCCACAGGTGGACAAAAATGAGCGGGAAAGACTAAAAAAGCTCTTTGAAGAGCGCGCCTCAAAGGCCGTTGCCAAGGCTATGCTGACCAGGACTGAAGTGCCTGACATACCCGACCATGATGATGGTGAGTATGCGTCAGACGAGGAGTCAGAAGAGGAAGCTCTACTGGCACTCATGGCAGCCTTCGGTGATGAATCAGCTGAAGGAAGTGCTGACAGTGAAGAGGCACTTGCAGCTGATGATCAGGTACAATCATCAGCTTCCCCAATGCATATCATGCCTTCAATCAGTTTAGACGATTCTGAGTCGCGTTGCTCCGACTCAGAAGCTGTCACTATAGACATTCTTCAAAAAGAATTTTTAAAATTTTATGAAATAAAGAATGTCTTGGCTGGCGAAAATACTTCGCTGAAAGATCAAGTTTCTACTTTGACCAAGGAGATTGAAAAATCGAGGTCAGTCAGTGAAGAGCTAGCCACTTTGAAAAAGACACACTTTGAGTTGCTCCAAAATTTTCAAATTACAAAAACTGAGCGAGATAATTTTCACAATCTCGTTCTGGAGCAAGAAAATAGAATAAATTTTCTAAATGAAGGCTCAAAAGACTTGGAAGCAGCTCTAAGTCATTGGAGAAAGCCTTCTGATAAGTCCGGGTTGGGATTTACAAAGGACTTGAGCATAAACCAGCCCGAACAAATCACTACTGGTAAGGGTAAGGGCCAACTGGTAAGTGCATCAGCACCAGCTGGTAATACCAGTCAGTCCCGTGTGGCTGATCAGCATAGGAACCATAAGTCCAGATACATAGGTGAGTCATCAAGACAAAATCCTCAACTGGCAAGATCCTCTGCTGACAGGACGCCAGCATACCCAAAGACGCAAACTAAGCCGAAATATTCTAAGGCAAGGAAGTCAGCGTCAGCTGCCAGTGGAATCCGACAGCCAGCACCAGCTGTCCAGAGATTCCACGCCCAACCTTACAAGTATGCCAGTTGCCAGCATGCTTACAAGGGATCCAAATCTCAGCGGAATACTGTGAGAAGGATATTTCCCGATAGGAGGAACACCTATCGGAGGTCTGAGCCCAATCAAAACCTTTTCTCAAGGGCTGGGAAGGCTAATCATCGTGGTCCACAATTCCAGAGACCAACTAGGCAACACAAGCGGTCGGAAAGAAATTTCTGACACCCTCGGAGGAAGAATACTTCCCGAGGAACCGCACACACAGCCACACCTTCCAAAAACAAATCCATGCATTATTTTAAAAGGAAGGGAAAGGCCACAAGTGATGTCAGCAAGGGTAACACCGAACTGAAGATTACTCAAGTCTGGATTCCAAAAGGAATGATCCAGAGATCTAACCCTGCAGGACCCGCTGATGATCGGGGACCTAAATAATTTCATTTTCTTGCAGGAACAGGATCATGCAACACAGCTTTAGAGATCGAGCGAGTGGATCATAGATAGTGGTTGCTCGGCTCATATGACTGGTGAGGAGTTCCTATTTTCTGAGCTCACCAAGGTCAGAGGACCTCCAGTTATTTTTGGTGATAACTCCAAGGGCAGAGTTATTAGCAAGGGCTGCATCGAGAAGGATGATGTCAGAATTGTGAATGTATCCCTTGTCACCAATCTGAAGCACAACCTCCTGAGCATCAGTCAGCTGTGCGACAATGGTTATACCATTGTGTTTGACAAATCAGGGTGCCAGATCAAGAATGAAGAGTCTGGCGAGACCAAGCTGAAAGGTGTCAGGAAAGGAGGTCTCTATGTTGTTGACTGGCAAAGCGGGAAGACTGATACATGCTTTGTAGCCACCAGTTCCATGGAAACTAACTGGCTGTGGCACAAAAGGTTAAGTCATCT
>JAPKLW010000688.1:292142-332185 GCA_026898455.1 Plectranthus barbatus
CAACTAATTAATCAAACCAAATGTGAGTGAAATATGAACTCATCAACCATCAAGTACTCTGCATCCGACTTATCCTTTTGGGAGAGACATTTTGTTTAAAAATCCCTATCTTCTGATTTCCCTTTACATCTTCAATTATTCATCAAGGAAAATCATAAGTGTTTTGGATAGCATTTTGTTTAGGAAGTTATTCTTTTGAGACAACAGAGTATTGTCATCAAAATGAGCATCTTAATTTATTGAAGTCACTGATTTACAAGTGTTACACTTTGCAAAGTAAAACTACAAGTTACAATGATCCAATTTTTCTTTTGAACTGCTACAAATAATGTCTTTGCTAGATCTGTTCCTTCTTGGTCTCTTCCACGAGCTCGTTGCTGCAAGTCACCCCACTTGCGCAGCAACGTCTTCTTGATGGCTGAGAGATGTCTCTTGTCACTTCATCTCCTCCCTCGGATTTGAGAGACATCTCTTTTTATATCAGTCTGCAGACCAACCAGCACCAGATCTGCTCAGCTCAGAGCTGGTGTCTGCACTTTCCATGAGCACCTGATGTCGTACAGATGTCCCTACTTTTTATAGGATGGGTAACATCTGCACCATCTGCATGCTTACCAGGCTTCAAGTGCCAAGTAGATACATTCGGGTTGCATCTACTCCACTCGCAAGCCTTTCCTCCATCTCTTCTTAGTCTCCATTTTTGAGCTTTTGCAATCTTCAAAGAAGAGATGAGGAAGGAATAGTATGGGATTCCCTACCTAAGGGAAATCCCAAACCTTGTGACTAAGGATTATCCATCCTCAGGCCCACCTGATAAGCTTATATCTCTCCAACGATATAGCTGTCATGGCCTGACAGAATGGATCGTCTATCCCCATTCGGTTCTAATATCAGAAAACTCATTATCACCGGTGAACCGAGAATTGAGAGAATCTTCTTAGATATAATCTTTGTGAAGATTAAGATTCTTTCTCTCAATTTGGAAACTTCCAAGTCACGTTGCTCGAACCCATTCTGAAGATATTTTGGTATGGGAGAAAAGAATTTCATCTTGATTTTCTTGAGCAACGGGGTTTAATCTAGAGGGATTGAAAGCATGAATGAGGAATGGTTTCTGAAGTTTTGAGGATGAATTCCTAAATTACTGAACCCTCTCTATAAATAGGCACACCCCTCCTTGTGATTTGTTTGATCTATCAAATTTTTTGCCTTGGGAACTGACGATTTCGGTATTGCCTTCCACATGGCCATCTCAGATGCCATATTCTGAACTAAATCATCTTGAGCCTTGTGCAAAATCTTCGGAAATGATAACGAATATTGACCGTTACTCCATTGAGGTCTGTAACCGCTTCGTCGGTTGATACCCCGATTTTGATTCCTATTATCTGATTAATTTCCCAAGATTGATTCAGCACCCTTCCTGATATGTTGAGAGCTAGGACTCATCTATCTCCATGATGTCTGCTGAAATTCAATCTTCAGTATTCGGTTAACGAATTAGCTGAGAGCTAGGACTCACCAAGGAAACCAAATGTTTCTATAGTTTGTTGGAAAGTGTGAGCTTAGACACACTCTATTCTGCATCAACTTTAGAAATCCAAGAATTCTATTAACAGAATGAGAGCTCGGACTCATTCTTCCACAACCTCGTCAAGTCCAATAAGCCAAGTTTAAAACATAGCTCTTTAAATCTATTTTTTGCCAGAGGTTTGGTGAAGATATCTGCCAGCTGATCATTTATTTTGATGTAAACCACGGAGATATCCTTCTTTTCAACGTGGTCTCTAATGAAATGATGTCGGATGTCAATGTGCTTCGTCCTTGAATGATGCACTGGGTTCTTAGTGATGCACATTGCGCTATTGTTATTGCAGTAGATCGGGATGCATCCTGTGCTGAATTCAAAATCTTGAAGTTGTTGTTTGATCCACAGCACTTGCGTATAACAACTCGCAGCAGCCACATATTCAGCTTCCGTTGTGGACGTTGCTACAGAATGCTGCTTTTTGTTGAACCAACTTATCAGCTTGTGTCCAAGGAATTGGTATGTTCCACTTGTACTCTTCCGATCTATTTGACATCCTCCAAAATCTGAGTATGAGTATCCAACGAGTGTGAGATCGTTTGCTCTTGGATACCAAATTCCTAACGACTTTGTCCCTTTCAGATATCTGACAATCCTTTCCGCGTACTCAAGGTGCAATTTCTTTGGATTTGCTTGATATCTAGCACATACTACTACAACATACGAAATATCTGGCCTGCTCACCGTTAGATATAGCAATGAACCAATTATACCTTTGTATGTCATTGGGTCTATGGATTTGCCTTCTTCGTCCATTAAAATTTGATAGGCTGTGCTCATGGGAATCCGTAATATCTTCGTTTGGGCAGAATTTGCTAATGAGATCTTTAGTGTACTTTTGGTGTATGAAGATCCCATCCCTGGATTGCTGAACTTTAATACCTAGGAAATATGACATCTTCCCCATCATGCTCATCTGAAAATTTGTCTGCATAAGCTGAGCAAATTTTTCACATAGGGTAAGATTTTTAGATCCAAATATAATATCATCCACGTAAATCTGGATGAGTAATATGTCTTCAACATCCTTGATCAAGAAAAGTGTTCGATTTCCCCTTCCCAAATTCGTTCTTTAGTAGAAAATGTGACAGCATCTCGTACCAAGCTCTTGGGGCTTGCTTTAGGCCATATAGAGCTTTTCTCAACCTGTACACCTTGTTTCCTCGCTCAAAGCCTGGAGGTTGCTCTACGTAGACTTCCTCCTTTAGTTCACCATTTAAGAACGCACTCTTGATGTCCATCTGAAAGACAGTGAAACCATGGTGAGCAACATATGCAAGGAATAACCTGATTGCTTCCAGTTGAGCTATTGGAGCAAATGTTTTATCGAAATCAATTCCTTCGCATTGAGCGTATCCTTTATCTACAAGTCCATTTTCGTCGCGTTTGTTCTTGAATGCCCAATTGGTGTCTATCACCGATTGATGCGTTGGTCGATCTAGAAGGTCCCATACATGATTCCGCATGAATTCGGACAGTTCTTCTTGCATCGCGTTGATCCAATCGGATGATTTGAGTGCGTTGGCAACTTTAGTGGGTTCCTCCTAAGAAATATAGCAGACTAGCATTGCTCTGTGTTTGGTACGAATTGGATCTGCAAGATCTCCTAGTATTGCTTCTGAAAGATGATCTCTCAGCAGCCATTTTGGTCTTTGTAGGTTTGAGACTGGGATGGTCTAACTGTTAGATGTTCCAATTTGACTTTCTGAAACAGGTATGTCAACAAGTTGTAGGTTGCTCAGACTTTTCGCTACACTTGTTGGGTTGTCTTCAGTTGGATGATCAATTATTGATTCTCCGACTGCTAAATTCTCTTTTCTTCCGTTAGCATCTTGATCTTGGTCATCTTCACAAGAATTGTCTTCGGCGATCCTCTCACCATTTTGGGGATGCTCAGAAAAGTCTTCATTATGTTGAATGGTTTCTCCTTCTAGCATTCCCCCTTGACATGTGATCTCCTTGAGAGGATTTTGTGTGGCCTCAGCATTACCAGTTGCATCACCGGTCATCTTGGCTTCTTGCTGATCAGCCGAGAGTTCCAGATTAGATGTGGATTCACTCATCAACCTAATCGGATCAATCAGTTGAGCTTCGGAAGTATTCAAGCCCGATTGACCTTGACATTGTCGGTTTCATGAATCACATCTTTCTGATCTCTCACATTCCTGCGCACTAAAGTAGCTTCATCAAAAATAACATTTCATGTTATTTCCACAAATTTGGTGGTCTTATTAAGTTTCTAGAAGCTAGATTTACTGAGCATTGATGCACCAAAACCAATAAATTTGATTAAATTTGAGAATTTGATTGCAATTTATTATATAATAAGTACAGTTGGTGTGCCATATATCAATTACTATAGAAATGTCCTTCAATTATATGAACAGGTCTTGAAAATCGAATTCTCCTAAATGATGTCAAATTAACGTTAAATTAGTTAGTGCATTATATTACTTTTTTTCCCCAAGACTTTTATTAATCAACTCATTTTCACTATAATAATATGGTACATATAATGTATTTAAATATATTTTAAAGGATGTCGGTATTCATATTGTCTCGCATTTAATTATGAGAGGAGAATCAACAAACACACCTACAAATAAATTGGGTGAGCTCCTTTAAAAGAAGGAAATAAATATATAAAACTGGATTGAGCTGATTACTTAGAACTTCGAACTGAAATTCATGGAATAATATGAAGTTTAAGCTCCACTTAATCAACTTTTAAAATATATACATATACGGTAAGTTGAGTTGGCATAGTACATGCACAATAAATTGTAGCTAAATTAGATGTTAGGATTCTTGTTAGAGAAATTCTTCCTTATTTTTTGATATTTTGGTAGGTCAAAGAATGTAAGCTATCTTAGTCAGTTTTTTCAGTCTCTAAAGTTCTAAACAATAATCCTTGTATTGGATCGATCGAGTTATAATAGAACTTAAGCTGAAGACCGAGCAATGGAGAATGCTCGAGAACTGACTTTCATCACGCCTAATCTTGACCTAGAACTGTGTTGGAGCACTCAGTTTAAGGTCTATCCATACTGAACAGGAGAAGTCAGTATGAGTGCTTTCCCGAACTGACTAAGAAGAAGTCAGTTCAAGGGATTTCCATACTGATCCGGAGAAATCAGTATGAGGGCATTTTCCATACTGACTGTGGACAGTTAGTATGAGGATTTACCATACTAACCGTGGGAAGCCAATATGAGGGCTAAGCTATACTGACCTTCAAAAGTCAGTATAAGAGCCTCAGTCAGACTAAGGCATTCGTATATGCCTAAGTCAGTACGAGGTTATCCAAACTGGGTTCTTCGGGCTGAAAATGAGTCTAACATAAAGTTAGTGTATAGTACACTGATGCAGGGCAGAGCAGAAAGGAGACCTAAGGGAAAAAGGGCAAAAGGAAAAGAATTCAAAATCTGAAAGTCTTAAGAAGACAAAAGGGCATTTCTAGGTCATCTATCTTTGCTAAAACTCTCTGAGTTTCCGTGTTCTTTAACACGAGACTTGAGTCTCCGACTCAAGTTACCCACCGTGCTAACTTCTCCTAGTACGAGGTTGAAGCTTTAAGCTGAAGCTCTTATTGGTGAATATATCTCTCTGAGATATATTCATCGCAGTCAGTGTCCTAGTCTGGGATTCTGATTCTCACGAGCGTATGCCAACCACCAGAGTTCTGGGAAGAATGTATAAACATCCAACCATTCTGGGAAGAATTAGTAAACATCTAACCACCAGGAAGGAGGCTGCGGGGTGCGTCCCCACTTCAACCTGAAGACTGAGTCTACAAGGAGTTCCTAAGTGAGTGCCCCAGCTGACCGGAGGACGGAGATGCCACGGACTGTGTATAGATCGTAAGGAGGCTTGTATTTACTTAGTGAATTATCCTGACCTTGGGTCTGAAGAGTGGATGTAAGATATTGAAGTCCGAACCACTATAAATCTCTGTGTGTTGTTTACTGCTTTCTTACATACTTGCTATGTTTTTCTGTTTCACAAACTGACTCTTGAAACCTTCAATATTTATCCAAGTATTGAAGCGTATATTATGTGAAACTGATTTAAGGTAAAACAGAGACTTAAGCTTTTCCACACACAAAATTGACTATACTATATTTAAACAAACCCGTGCAACTTTCATTTTATACTTCCGCTGCATACACAAACCTTTTGCAGCACAGTTTGCACTCTAATTTTAGGACCAACAAGCGGTATCACGCACCAAGGTTCTTACAGACTACGGTTGTGTTGAGTCACTTAGGACCATATCTCTGTTTTTTGCACTTGGTTTCTGTTTTGTGTGTTTAAGCTCAGGTACACAAAGATGGCTCATATCACAAAGCTTCCAAAGTACTCCTCAAAAAATTTTGAGATATGGAAGAAACGCTCGTTGATCATGCTGAAGAATGTCCACCCAGAAATGGCAAAGGTTCTATCTACCGGACCGCTAAAGATCACCAAGGTGAATACTCAGCTCGGAGGAGCAGAAGGTCAGGAGATAGTGGAGAAGCCTTATGCAGAGTGGACAAACAACGACAGAGTTCATTTTCAGCTGGATGCAGTGGCCATGAAGCTCATCTTACAATCCTTACCAGAGCTACTGGTTGTTGAAGCCTTAGAGCACAACAAACACCAAAAAGATGTGGGAATTTCTTGGCTCACTTAGTCAAGAAACAGCCCAGATGAAGCGGAACAAGCTTCAAAACTGTGTGGATAAGTATGAATCTTTTCAAATGCTTCCTGGTGAAAGTGTCAAATCAACGGAAGCTAGATTCAATGTGATTATCTGCGAGCTGAAGAACTTGGGGAGAACATATGAAGTTGTTGATATGAATGCAAAAATTCTCTCAAAGATGCCCAAGGAGGACTGGTTCGTCAAAGCCACCAGCTTGAAGGAGAAGGATCTCTCAAAGATGACAACCAAGGACGTGTTCCCCAGCTCCAAGCCCACGAATGGGACATCCAAATGGCAAAGTGAAACGAAGCAGTGGGAAGGGTCATCACTCATCCAGAAGGAGATGCTGCCTTTTTTGCAAAAAGGGAGTTCAAAATAAGGCTTCAAAAGCCTTACTAAGCTGACAGATCTTCTGGACAGATGTCTGCATCAAAGTCAGCATCGACACCTTCCTACCAGAAGAAGGAGGAAGACAGCTCAGTTGAAGAGCTTGAGGAGCAGATGAGGAAGCTGACTACACTTCTTGAGAAAGCCAAATCGAAGAAGGAAAGTTCACAGTCTAGTGAACTGAAGTTCAGCGACAGACCTCCCAGAGGCTATTTTAAATGCAACTCTCTGAATCACCTCAAGTACGAGTGCCCACTAGTTTCCAAAGAGGAAATGGAGCGCTTGAAGAGGGTGTTCGAGAAGAAAGCCTCCAGAGCGGTTGCAAACGCCATGCTTACCAGGACTGATGTGTCAGACATCTCAGACAATGACGATGGCTACTACACATCAGATGATGAGGTAGTGGAGGAAGCATTTCTGGTGTTGATGGCAAAGCTCGGAGAAGATGAAGAAATTGAAACAAAGTCTAATACTCCGGTACACATTTCTAACTCAGTTTCTATTCCTATAGCATGCATAGAAGACAACTCTGAATCCTATTGCTCAAATTTAGAAGATGTTACTCTTGAAATTTTGAATAGAGAATTTGTTAAGTTTTATTAGTTAAAAAATGTCTTGGCATGTGAAAATTGCTTCACTGAAACTGAAAGTTTCATAACTGACTTAGGAGATCCAAGGATCAAAGTCAGTAAGTGAAGATCTAGCTAAACTTGAGAAAAGCATTCTATATTACTTGAATCGTTTAAATCCATTTCTGAAGATGCGCATCTCAAAAACTGAAAATTGCTAGTGATCAAAAACTTATCTGCTCACTCTACTCTAGTACTAGCAAAGTTTGAGAAGCTCTAAGTTTACAAAGACATTCTTCTAATAGGTCAGGATTAGGCTTTACAGAGAATAACTTGAGCAATCAGGCTTCTACTTCTGAAATTGGGAATGTCTCGAACCATCACTTTAGAAAGAATTCCAATTAAGAAGTTAAGCGGTTAGGTGAAGGAGTAGTCAGTATGGACAAGAACTCCTTAGAGGCTAATCATGACTAGGGCTGGCAATTTCTGACACGACACGATAACACGACACGAACACGCACGATAAAAGCGAGCACGAACACGACACGAACCTGTTAAGCTCAAACACGAACACGACACGAACCCGTTAAGCTCAAACACGATAATGACACGACACGAAAATGACCCGACACGATAAAAATTAACCTTACTAAAATTGTTAGTTTTACACTTGGGACAAAAAAAAATTAATACGACACGATAACACGACACGAACACGCACGATAACGATGAGCACGAACACGACACGAACCTGTTAAGCTCAGACACGAACCCAACACGAACCCGTTAAGCTCAAACACGATAATGACACGACACGATAAGACACGACACGATAATGACCCAACACGCACGAATTGCCAGCCCTAATCACGACAGAAGGGGACAGTCAGTTCCAAAACTGACTTTTATACCCAAGCTTAGAAAAGATTTGACTTATAAGTCAAACAAACCTGAGATGAAACCCATCATACCTAGGAAGTGGGATAAGCAGAATGTTCATAATATTAGAAAACCCACCTCAACAGCTAAAACTGAACTTTATAGTCAGTTTCATTTCCGGACTTTAGAAATCCGAGGTTCCCAACTCATAACTCGTATGAGATGAGAACTTATCCGTATAGAAAGAACATCTATACCAGGTCTCAGTCCAACCAATTCCCTACTTTCAGGACGAGGAAGACCACACACTCCGGACCAAGTTTCCGAGAACCCAGCCAAAACTCAGTTTCAAGGAAGTTTCAAGGAACTCAGTTCCTAGAAACTCAATTTCAAGAAACTTAGTTTCTGGTCAGGTTTCATACACTCACCTCTTCTCTCCAAACATGCACAGAAACTGCTTAAATCTTGTAAAGAGTAAGAGAAAGGTAGAGGAATTTGTGACACCTAAATATAAGGTGAAACAAGTATGGATTCCTAAAGGATGGATCCATAACACTAACCTGCAGGACCCGCATAAACGGGTACCTTTTGTCTAACCTTATGTGTTATGCAGGTACAAGGTCAACTTAAAAAGAAGAAAAAAGCATGGATCTTGGACAGTGGATGTTCAGCTCACATGACCGGTGACAGCAATCTTCTCTTAAAACTGAAAATGACAAGAGGACCACTTGTCAGTTTTGGGGATTATTCAAAAGGCTGAGTAATCGGCAAAGAATGCTTGAAGAGCAATGGAATTATCATCAATGATGTATCCTTGGTCACCAACCTCAACTACAATTAGCTGAGTATGAGTCAACTTATCCAATCTGGATATGAGGTGACTTTTGCTGAAGGAGAATGCTGGATCAATGACAAAGACTCCAAAGAGACTGTGCTGAAAGGTGCAAAGAAAGGAAGTCTCTACAATGTGGATTGAGAGAGCGGAAAGCTTGACTCATGACTTCTCGCAACAAGCTCATCCCAAGGAGTCAACTTGCTATGGCATAAAAGACTTAACCATTTGAATTTCCAGTCAATCAAACATCTTGCTAAACACAAGCTTGTGGAAGGCCTACCACAAGTCAATTTCAATAAAGAAGAAGGTGTCTGCAGAGCATGCAAGATGGGAAAGCAAACCAAAGCTTCATTCAAGAATCAAACCATCACAGCAAGCATAGACAGGATCCTTGAACTACTTCATATGGATCTATTTGGACCAGTCAAGTCGCCTACCATTGGAGGAAAAAGATTCACTCTGGTTGTGATTGATGACTAATCCAGATATACTTGGGTAAGGCTTCTAACGAGCAAGGATGAAGTGAAGATTCAACTTCCAGAGCTCATCCTTCAAGTGCAAAACAGCAAAGGAGTCACCGTCAAAAGAATCAGATCTGACAAAGGAACTGAGTTTTGCAACGGTCCACTGATGGATTTTTGTGTTGATGTTGGCATTGCTCATGAGAAGTCAGCTCCTAGGATGCCCCAACAAAATGGCTTTGCTGAACGAAGAGACTGGATACTCAAGGAGGCAGTCAGGAAAATGCTTGCCGAAGCTGACTTAAAAGAAGGTTACTGGGGAGAAGCCTTGATGACGGTGTGCTATACTCATAACAGAAGCACCATCAACAGTCGTCATCACAAAAAACCATACGAAGTCTTCAATGGTCGTAAGCTTTCTATAGCTCATCTCCGTGCTTTTGGGTCTCCATGTTACATCCACAACAACGGAAAGTCAAAACTGAATACTCTCAGTCCCAAGGCTGATGAAGAAGTGTTCCTTGGATATGGACACCCTTCATACAAGGGATACAGAGCACTCAACAAGACAACCAGACTTGTGGAAGTAACATGTTCTGTTGTTTTTTATGAGTCTATTTTAGTGCGCAGAACCTTAAAAGAACTAGAACTTGGTGATCCTATTACCAACAATGGGTGTGAGAAACTGAGTACTGATAAAGAAGATCAAAATCAAGTTTCTCAAACCAAATCTGTAGATGATCACACAAGTGTTCCAGATGATGAGGCCAATACTGCAATCGACCTAGCTAAATCTTTTGGCTCATTGACGATGCACCCAGCCATTAATCAAGGGGGAACTTCAAGAGATCAAAACAGAGCTTAGCTTGAAGGTCAAACTGGAACAGAGTCGCCAACTCAAACTAACCTTACTGAAGATGAAAATACTCGTTCTGAAGATGTCCAACCATATGTGTCTCAAGAAAATCAAGGAAAACAAGATATGGAAGTCATTACTGGAGAAGGAGACTCCAGTCAAAATGATTTAATTCGTGTTCCAATATCGGGAGCAAACGGTACTGAGTATCCTGAAGATTTCGTTCAACCTGTTGAAGTTACCCTGCTCCAAAAGCCGAAATGGTTAAGAAACTATCCTGAGGAAGTCGTGCTTGACAGTATTGCCAACTTAGTTTGCACGATACAAAGAAGTGCGCTACTGACTTGTTTCATATCTCAAGAGTCAGAGCCTATGAAAATTGGATATGATCTAAAGTCAACTGACTGGATCAATGCAATGCAAGAGGAACTTGCTGGATTCAAGAGAAATGAGTTCTGGTACTTAGTAGATCGACCTAATCATCAGTCAGTTATTGGCACAAAATGGGTCTTCAAGAATAAGAGAGACAAAATTGGGAACATAGTAAGGAATAAGGCAAGGCTGGTAGCAAAGGGATATGCTCAATGTGAAGGAATTGATTTCGATGAAACCTTTGCTCCAGTGGCCAAACTTGAAGCAATCCGCTTATTCCTTGCTTATGCAATGCACAACAACTTCACAGTCTTCCAGATGGATGTGAAGAGTGCCTTTCCAAATGGGGAGTTGAAAGAAGAGGTATATGTGGAACAGCCCCCTGGCTTTGAAGAAGGAAACCAAGTTTACAAACTGAGGAAGGTTCTTTATGGGTTGAAGCAAGCTCCCAGAGCTTGGTATGAGACTCTGTCTCAGTTTCTCCTCAAGAATGGTTTCTGGAAAGGTAAAATTGACACAACTCTGTTCAGAATCAAGGATGGATCAGACATCCTTCTGGTACAGATATACGTCGATGACATCATATTCGGATGCAAAAACTTGGAGGTGTGCGAAAAGTTTGCCAAACTGATGCAAAGCAACTTCCAGATGAGCATGATGGGCAAACTGACCTATTTTCTGGGTGTCCAAGTAATTCAATCCAAATGAGGAATCTTCATCAATCAGAAGAAATATACGAAGGACTTGATGTGAGGATTCTGATGAGCCCAAATGCTCAGATCAACCATGATGAAGAAGGCAAGGTAGTCATCCAACAGCATACAGAGGTATTATTGGGTCACTCTTGTACCTAACTGCAAGCAGGTCAGACATCTCCTACTCAGTTGGGGTATGTGCGATATTTCAAGCAAATCCGAAGAAGTCGCACATGGAGGCTGCCAGAAGAATAGTCAAATACCTAAAAGGAACTGATTCATTAGGTATTTGGTACCCAAAATCTGATGAGCTGACTCTCAATGCTTATTCGGATTCAGATTTTGGAGGATGCAGAATCGACAGGAAGAGCACAAGTAGAACATGTCAGTTCCTAGGTCACAAGCTTGTAAGTTGGTTCAGCAAGAAGCAACACTCAGTTCCCACGTCTACAACTGAAGCTAAGTATGTTGCTGCAGCAAGCTGCTATGCTCAAGTGAATTGGATCAAGCAACAATTGCTTGACTGTGATGTTGAAACTGGGTGTGTACCATTGTATTCTGATAACAGCAGCGCAATGTGCATCACAATGAACCCAGTTCATCATTCCAGAACAAAGCACATCGACATGAGGCATCACTTCATCAGAGACCATGTCGAAAAGAAAGATGTTTGAGTAGAGTATATCCGAAGTGAAGACCAACTGGCTGACATCTTCACCAAACCACTCCCAGAAACCAGATTTAAGGAGCTTTGCATAAAATTGGGTCTACTGGAAATTGATGAAGTCTTTGTTGAAGAAGAGTAATGCCTAATAAAACTGAGTCCAAGCTCTCAATTTTCACGAACTCCATGCGCTCCTCTGAAAGACGGGTGCAGAATTAAACTGAGTTCCAACTCTCAGTTTAGGAACTGACTCTTGGTCAGTTTGGAACTTCGAAAGGCGTAATTTTGAATTCCAAAGGCGATCGCTTCGGTTATATTGCTATTAATGCATATCTTGTATTGATGAATCAGATTTCGACACGTGGATAACGCTCCTTACCACGTCGCTCCAGTCAAATCTGAAATATGCATCACGAGGCAATGTATCTCAATCGTTGCCGAATATCAAGAAACCGAAAGATCATAAGGTACACCTACAGCATTTAAATGATCTTTCTCTCTGCTATAAATAGGGTTCATTTGTTTCCTTTGTGAAACAAAACAAAAACTTTTTCTCCAAAATCTCCATTGTCGAACCCTTCCTTCTAAGTTTATACTTCGTCTTCAACCAAAATTTTCCTTAGATCCGGGAAAATGGTGCTAGAACCCAAGCCTCCAGACATAAACTCACCACCTTTTTTGAGTGCGGTCAAAGAAGTATGGAAGGTGTAGAAGACATCAGAAAATGCAGTGTGAGTGAGTCGAAAAGACCGTAGAAGGAGCAGAAGAAATCAAAAGATCTCTTCTACCGTTGTCGTCTCCTTCTACAAGGATCACACCTCACGACTGCAAATTCAGTGGCATGCCAACATCGGGGTGTGACCACGAAGAATGCTTCTTCGCTACGTCTCTTATCTTGTAAAGAAGAGACTAGCGAACGAAGAAGAAGCCCGGAGGTGGGAGGAGGTTGCCCCTGATCTTTCCTTACCAGAAAGTGCTAAATAGCACTACCTCCTCACAAGCTGCTGAAAGTTGACATGAGGGTATGGAAAGCTGGTCAGAAAATCAAAACAACTTCCCTCATTGTGCGGACTACAGCAGCAGACAGTTTGAAGAAAATCATGAAGACCAGAAGTAGCCTAGTATAGACTTGAAATATAGTTCTATAATAGGTTTCTTTGTGTTAGTTTATCCCTGTACTTGTAATGAAAATTATTAAAAGGTAAATTGACTTGTTGATGACAATCACTTTTTGTCCAACAAAGGTCTTCGTTCTTCAAACGTTAAACTTACACAATCCAGTGTAATCAGCAGGCTTCTGACTCTCTCCCCTTCTTAAGATTTAAATTGCTCTAAACTGACTAGAAAAATCAATTGAGCAATATTTCCCCAAGTTTATAAGGAGAAAATCTTAAGTAAAATGCTAACATTGAGGGAGAACTTTTCTGAGTTTATGCGATAAATTGTCAAAACTGTAAAAACTCTAAAGTTATCCACAACTCATCGGCTTAGGTTCCAGATGGATTTGACCACACCAAAAGGGGGAAATTGTTGAGATTCTTGTTAGAGAAATCCTTCCTTACTTTTTGATGTTTTGGTGGGTCAAAGAATGTAAGCCATCTTAGTCAATTTTTTCAGTCTCTAGAGTTCAACTGTAATCCTTGTATAAGATCGATCGAGTTGTAATAGAAATTAGGTTGAATACCGAGCAATGGAGAATGCTTGAGAATTTACTTTCATCACGCCTAGCCTTAACCAAGAACTGTGTTGGAGCACTCAGTTTAAGGTCGATCCATACTGACCAGGAGAAGTCAGTATGAGGGCTTTCCCGAACTGACTAAGAAGAAGTCAGTTCAAGGGATTTCCATACTGATGCGGAGAAATCAGTATGAGGGCGTTTTCCATACTTACTATGGATAGTCAGTATGAGGATTTACCATTGATCACTGTAAAATCTACAAATTAATTATAGAAACAGTGGCAAATAAATTTGTAAACCCTAAGGTTATCGATCCAGGGGAATTGTGTGGAGAAATTATCCTATGTACTAATTATGATTCTAAGATTCATTGTTTGAGGGATCCAAAATCAGGGTTTTATAAAAGTAAAGATGACAATGCTGAAAATTAAAGTAGTTTTGAAAGCAATTTTAAAAGAACACATATTCTAGGAAAGAGTTCTTATTATGGATAACATGTAGGAATCAACTAATTTAACAGGTGGAATACTGCAACAATGCTATATTTCCTTGTTTGGCAAATATAACCTAGATTACTAATTAGTGACTATCTCCGCTCGGTCTCAAAGTACACCAAATTAGTCAATCTGATAAGCAAATCAGTTCAATTCCTACAGTCTAGTACATCTGTTTGGATAGTGTTGATTGTATCATGCATTCCTATTCCCACTATTAATATTCACCTCTCGGTCCTTCTATCAATAGCTAGACATCTAAATTAATCGTCACCTCTCGGTCCTTGAATTAATCTAGAATTATAGAGTAAACACAGGAATCATGAACCTAATTAATTAATCCTAACATGCATCCATAATAATATCAACCCCTAGAACCCGATAGGGTTTCTAGCCACTCATCGCAGATAGAAATCCAAAAGAAAACATATTAAATTGCATAAACATAAAGAGCTTACAAGAAAATAAAAGGGTTTCGTGTTCCCCAAGTCTCCAAACTCTAAAAACTAAATTGTGGAATGAAAATATGAAAAGGAATGCTGAAAAATCGAATTTAGTAGGCTATTTATAGGGGTAGATATGTATCCTATCAAATCTAGGGCCAAAGATATGAATAAATCTGTTTTTCATCGAATTTCCGCTCCAGCAGACTCGCTCGCGTCGATCGTGGCTGATCCACGTCGATCGATGTGGCTTCTTGGTCGGCGTCGATCGATGCTGATTGGCGTCTGTCGACGCAGCTTCTCTCCCCTTCTGCGCGGTCTCATGGTTTTGGCCATAACTTCCACCTCCGAACTCCAATTGACCCGATTCCAGTTGCATTGGAGAGCTAACTCAAAGCATCATCCATTTCCATGTTCCAATAGCCCGAATTCCTCTTGTGGAAGAAATATTTACTGCTACTCTTACACGTCACTGCTTTAGGAATGGCTTTCTCATGAACTTAGGCCTAAAACCCTACAAAAACACTAAAATGCGCATAATACCACCTAATATAGACTCATGCATAGAATATATATATAAACTCAATAAAACTTCATAAAATAATAGAAAATAATATAGATAAGCGAGTAAAATAATGAGCTTATCAACCATACTGACCGTGGGAAGCCAATATGAGGGCTAAGCTATACTGACCTTCAAAAGTCAGTATAAGAGCCTCAGTCAGACTAAGGCATTCGTATATGTCTAAGTCAGTACGAGGTTATCCAAACTCGGTTCTTCGGGTTGAAAATGAGTCTAACATAAAGTTAGTGTATAGTACACTAATGCAGGGCAGAGCAGAAAGGAGACCTAAGGCATGGGCTACAATTGGACAATATAATCCATGAGTCTAATGTCTGTATTTATGTGTCTAAAGGATAGAAATTCAAAATGTCAAAGGTCCTCCTCTATATAAAGGTTTGCCCTCTCAATCTTAAATGGTTACCTGAACAGAATTCAAAATCTGAAAGTCTTAAGAAGACAAAAGGGCATTTTCAGGCCATCTGTCTTTGCTAAAACTCTCTGAGTTTCCGTGTTCTTTAACATGAGACTTGAGTCTCCGACTCAAGTTACCCACCGTGCTAACTTCTCCTAGCACGAGGCTGAAGCTTTAAGCTAAATCTCTTATTGGTGAATATATCTCTCTGAGACTACCTCCCAGTTCGTTGCTGGTTGCCGGCATGAGGGAATCCTTGGAAAGCTGGTAAGAATATCTAACCAGATTCCCTCATTGCCTAGGCACCAGTAGCAGCAAGTTTGAAGACCGGAAGCAGCTTAGTATAGACTTGAAAAATAGTTATGTAATAGGTTTCTTTTTGTTAGTTTATCCCTGTACTTACAATGAAAATTATTAAAGGGTAAAATGACTTGTTGATGACAATCTCTTTTTGTCCAAGAAAGGTCTTCGTTCTTCAAACGCTGAACTTACACAATTCAGTGTAATCAGCAGGCTTCTAACTCTCTCCCTCCTTCTTAAGATTTAAATTGCTCTAAACTGACAAGAAAAATCAATCGAGCAATATCTCTCCAAGTTTATAAGGATAAGATCTTAAATAAAAAGCCCAAGTTGAGGGGGAACTTTTCTGAGTTTATGCGACACATTGTCAAAAACGTAAAAACTCTAAAGTTATCCTCACCTCAACAGCTTAGGTTCCAGATGGCTTTGACCACACCAAAAAGGGGGAAATTGTTAGGATTTTTATAGAGAAACTCTTCCTTACTTTTTTTTTTGTTTTGGTGGGTCAAAAATTTTAAGCCATCTTAGTCAGTTTTTCCAGTTTCTAGAGTTCTAAACTATAATCCTTGTATAGGATTGAATTGCGTTGTAATAGAACATAGACTGAAGACCGAGCAAATGAGAATGCTCAAGAACTAACTATCACCACGCCTAGCCTTGACCTAAAACTGTATAGGAGCACTCAGTTTAAGGTCTGTCTATACTGATAAGGAGAAGTCAGTATGAGGGCTTTCCCGAAGTGACTTAAGAGAAGTCAGTTCAAGGGATTTCCATACTGATAAGGAGAAATCAGTATATGGGCGTTTTCCATACTGACTATGGATAGTCAGTATGAGAGTTTACCATATTGACCCTGGGAAGTCAGTATGAGGGCAAAGTTGTACTGACTTTTAATAGTCAGTATCAGAGCCTCTACCTTTAAAGAATAGCTTTTCGAAAGATATCGAAGCTCAGTCAGACTCAAGCATTCATACATGCCCAAGTCAGTACGAGGTTATCCAAATTGGGATTCCTCGGGCTGAAAAAAAGCCTGACGTAAAGTTAGTGTAACGTACACTGACACTGCAGAGCAAAGCAGAAAGGAGACCTAAGGCATGGGCTACGATTAGACAATATAATCCATGAGTCTAACGTTTGGATTTATGAGTCTAACGGATAGAAATTCAAATTGCCATAGGTCTTCCTCTATATAAAGGTTTGCCCTCTCAACCTTAAAAGGTTACCTCTACTGAATTCAAAATCTGTAAGTCTCAAGAAGGCAAAGGGCAATTTCAGGCCATCTATCTGCCAAACTCTCTAAGTTTCTGTGGTTTCGAACACGATACTTGAGTCTCCGACTCATGTTACCCATCGTGCTAACTTCTCCTAGCACGAGGTTGAAGCTTCTGAAGCTCTTCTTGGTGAATATATATTTCTGAGATATATTCATAGTAGCCAGTTTCCTAGTCTGGGATTCTGATTCTCATGGGCGTATGCCAACCACCTGAGTTCTGGGAAGCACAAGTAAACATCCAACCACCGGGAAGGAAGCTGCGGGGTGCGTCCCCACTTCAACCTGAAGACTGAGTCTGCAAGGAGTTCCTAGGCGAGTGCCACAGCTGACCGGAGGACGGAGGTGCCAACAGACTGTGTATAGATCGTAAGGAGGCTTGAATGAACTTAATAAATTATCCAGACCTTGGGTTTGAAGAGTGGATGTAGGATATTGAGATCCGAACCACTATAAGTCATGTGTGCTCTTTTACAGCTTCCTTTACTTACTGCTCTGTTTTTCTGGTTTACAAATTGACTTTGAAACCTTCAATACTTCCAAGTACTGAAGAGTATATACTGTGAAATTGACTTAACCAGGACTAGACTAAGCTTAAGTCTTTCAAACACAGAAAACTGACTATACTTTGTTTTTTTGTTAAACAAGTGCAACTGTTATACTTACTTCTGCTGTAGATCTTACACCTTCTGCTTCACAGTTTGCACTCTAATTTCGGGACCAGCAACTATAAATAGCTCGATTCTTCAACCTGAAAAGGTTAAAACTCTCACGAAAAGCTATGCAGAAGCTCTGTCAAATTTCCAACTCTAAGCTCTCTGATATTCAGTGTACTTCACACACGAGACATGAATTTCTAACTCAAGTTATCATTTCCGTGTTATTTTTTTAAGCACGAGGCCAAAGATTTTAGCTGAAGTTATACTATTGGTGAATATAATTTTCCAAAGTTATATTCATAGCAGTCAACATCCTACTCTGGGATATTGATTATCTCGGGGATTTGCCAACCTTACTGAGTTCTGGGAAGAACAAGAAAACATCCATCATCTAGGAAGAAGGTTGTGAGGTGTGCCCTCACTTCGACCTGAAGAAGTGTCAGCTTACAAGGAGCTTCTGAGTGAGTGACGTCAGCAGACCGAAGGACGGAGGTTTCCGACGGGCTGACCAAAGATCATGAGAAGGCTTGTAATACTGATACTTAGTGGATTCCCGATTAAGTTCGGAAGAGTGGACCTAGGATTTTAAGTTCGAACCACTATAAATATCCTGAGTCTTTTACTTGCTTTCTTTAAGTTTCAGCATTCTTAAGTTTTCAAACTTACTTTTAAACCTTCAATAGTTAACTAAGTATTGAAGCGAATATCTCATAAGCTTACTTAATCACTTATGAGCTTAAAATTTACTTTTCGATAACCCTAAACCGAGTTCCAGTCAGTTTCAGAGAACGAGTGCATATCAAACTTACTTCCGCTGCACAATATATTACTCTGATTTCGGGACCAACAGTAAATAAATTAAGAACATTTAAATATCTTCAAGTTCAAACTCAAGATCAATTGAAAAACTAAACATTGGGTTCAATTATATAGAATTCTAATATTATACAATACAAAACTAAAAAAAATGTAATGAATTATACACACATGTACTAGAAGGTTTATCTGAAATAAATTTATATTAATATTAATTTGAGCGAAATAAAATTACAGGACATAAAACACAATATCTAAATATTTATATAAATATATAAGAATTAATGGTATAAATTTTGTTGTTAGAAGGTGTTTTGTTACAAGCGTTTAGCATATAAGAGAAAATCAATAAAATTGAAAATTTATTGTGATGAGTTGAGTAATTTAAAGTATGAGTTTTTATTTGATTAATAAATTAAAATTTAAGCTAAATTCGATCATAATTTTAATATTTCACAACAATTATAATTAATATAATTTTGTAATAAAATATAATAAAAATGCATACACAAACAAAAAACTAGTTTATTTAATACTCCCTCCGTCCCAAAACAATTGTCTTGTTTTCCTTTTTTGTCTGTCCCAAACAATTGTCTTCTTTCTTAAAATGGAAAGTTTATGCACACTCACTAATAAAATACTAATTTTCTCTATCTCTACTCGCATTGGTATCTGTGTCATTTCCAAACAAGATAATTGTTATGGGACGGAGGGAGTAAATTATATGGGATGGATGCGCATAAGGCACATAGAAAACTAGTTTGATGTTAAAGGCAAGAAATTTATTGGAGGGGCAATATGTAATTTTAAGTTTCGGAAATAAAATGCGTTTAATAATTAATGGTTAAAAGCAATAAGTTTATCAAAACATTATCGGATTGAGATCTGACTAAGCACGAAAGGTGATTGGTTCAGAAGAGATCAGTCAAATGAAAAATGTCGCGTCAGTAGTCTGTATGCTTGAAACGTGTACGGCCAGATATCGCAAGGGAGTCGCTTTTGGATGGCGTGATGTGGCGCGTCGTAGCTTTCGGAACGTCCGCTGTCCGCGTCGCCCGTGGAGACAATGCTCGAGAAGAGCGTGGAGATATAGCTCAGAGAATTGATCACAAATATAAAAGTCGAATTGGAAAATGAAATTAAATAACCTAAATAATATTATCGTTGCATACAAGTCCAAGATCAAACTTATTTGGCAAATTCTCAAATGAAATGATCTCATCATTTTTATTGTGAGACGAATTTATTGAAATGATGTGTTTTTTTTTGTAAATGATATCTCACCATTTTTATTGTGAGACGAATTTAATGAAATAATGTGTTTCTTTATTGCAAATGATGTATTTCTTTGTTGCAAATGTTGTAATTTTTAAAAATGAAATGATATATTTAACTTATTAAAATAATATATTAAGGTCCGTCTCACAATAAAAAAATGTTGAGACCGTCTCTCAGGAGACCAACTCAACTTATTTTATTTAAATAATATATTTTGATATTTAAATTAATATAATGTATTTCATTTTAGTTTTGTTCAAGTAATTATTCGTTATTGTTATTTTCTTTCTAATCGACTTTTGGCGGGAGTAGTTTTTTTTACTAGATTCCTTTTAAAATTATACTCCCTCTGTCCCAAGTAAATTGTCTACATTTCATTTTTCGTCTGTCCCACAATATTAGTCCACTTTCCTAAAATAGCAAATTTCTCACACTCATCAATAAAATATCCATCCCATCATTACCTATTATTACTCACATTCATTGGTTATCGTGTCCGGTCAAATGTGGACAATTTGACCGGGACGGAGGGAGTAATTAGTATTTCACTTGTGTAACTGATGGTTGATAGGAGTTGATGATAGGTTCCAAGTGCATTGAACGAAATTATAATATTAAATATTATAAAAAAATATCATATTTTTTTTAAAATTTTAAGAGATCATTAAGTCTATTAAAATACTAAAACTATTCTAATATGTTGTGGTATCGTAATACAAAGTGTACTACTATATTGTAAATTAATTCAAAAAAAAAATTTCTTATTCTTCCAGTTTATTTGTATTGATTTCAAAACATATTTGAAAAATATTTGGATTCTACGATAAGTATATTCTATGTTATACTTTCTTCAAATCACTTTTATAAATTAATTTTAAATTTTTTTTTAATTTTCTCCTCCTCTCAATAGTGCTCCTCATTTCTTAATCACTTTTATAAATTAATTTTCTCAATATTTTCTTGAAAGTCTGAATGAACATTTTTTTAGATGAGAAATCTTTTTTTTTCAAGGAATATTTTTTTGAACAATTTAGTTACATAAATTTAAACAATCTTAAATATAAAGATTCGCAGTGTAGTGAAAAAATGTCGAAATTCATTGTAGTTCAATTCCTTTAATTTGATTTCAAGTTTGTGAAATCTTTTTCTGAAATGTAATAATGTTTACATGATGATTTCATTTCAAGTGGGATTTAAAATTTGGATGATTTGCAACTACAGAAGAAATAATCATGATTTTCTGTAGATTCAGAGAAAGATTGTAAAATAAAAGAAATACAGAGAAAATAAAGATTTTTTAACAATTTAGTTACATAAATTAATACAATTTTAGAGAGAAAGACTTGCAGAAAGGGGTGTCGAAATTACTTAACTTTTTTAAGCGTAAGAATGCTTCCATGATGATTTCATTTCATAATGCTTTTATGTAGATTCAAAGAAAATTAAATATTGAAATAAAAGAAAATACAAAAAATATAAACACTGTAGAAGAATATGAGATGTGTTTGTCGAACTTTTGTTGTTTTTTTGTATATAAATTAAGTGGTTTACCCATATTTGTGGTGACTTGCATGTCAAGCGTTTGATTTTAATAAACCAATATATGTCACATTCTGGTGTAAATATTAGTGTATAATAGTTATGTGTTTGATAAATATGATAAAGGATATAAGTTTTCAACCTAATGTACCCGCGCTTTATATTTTTAACATAAATTAATAAATTATAATCTAAATAAAATACAAAATCAAATTGGTGTACCCATGACTTATATTTTATTATATAGATAATACTAATTTTATGTAACATAAAAAGTCAAACTGATATACTCACATTTTATATATATTAGCATAAAGTAAAAATACTAAATAAAATAAAACAGAAAAAATCAAACTGATGTACCCACAATTTAAAAGTTAACTTATGTCTTTTTTTACTAATTCAGATAAAATTATAAAATAACATGTGATATTTGGCTATAATTTTATGTATAAATTTTTATAATTATATATATAATTACATTAATGAGTTGCTTATTGTTTGCTATAGTACATATTATACATAATTCAATATTTTAAATTATAAAAAATAATTAATTTTTACTGGATTTACAAAAATTAATATAAAAGTTATAAAAGATTATATAAATTATAAATATAAATAATAAATTTATTAATGTTGTATTAATCTATCTTATTAATTTGTTCATATAATTAAATATTATTATCTTATGATATTTGAAAAATATAAGTTTAAAATAATTTTATTTGTAATCATCATTTAGGTTTGCATGTTATTGTATAAATTTAATTATAGATTGATTACCGAATTCATATAAATTATTGAGATATTGGTAAAAAAACAAAATATTTTGTTGACAATTAATGGAGATAATTGTCTTTTATTATTAAATATAGAAATTGAAAATATGACCAACTATATTTATTGTACAAAATTGATTATTATGATTAGTATTAATTTAGAATTATTTAGTTAATCACAAAGTATTTAAATAAAATAAAATAATAATTTTATTTGATGGAATAATTGTTCCTATCTTTTATTTTAAAATAGTTGAAGATATAATTTTTGTGTAATATATATATATATATATATATATATATATAGGGCTGCATTCATGGCTGAACATGTGTCCATGAATAAACAGAGACCAAAATCCAGCCTTTGATTTCGAAAATAGACGTCCCAGATTTTCTGTTGCCATTTATCATTGTTGCTAGCTTCTTCTATCATTGAAAGGGAAAATTAGTCCTAAACGGGAAAATTGAAATGAAATTAAATCCGCTGATTTTTTGGATTCAGTTACCAAATAAAATCCCCCACAATTTTTTCCATTATTATCATATAAATTGAAAAGAGAAAATACACCACAATTTATTCCATAATCTTAAGTTGATCGTTATCATTGTTAATGGCTTTTTGTGTCATTGTTTATGGCTTTGTGTGTAGTAAGGAAATTCTGTCAACTTCCACTAATATATTATAGTTAAATGTATAAACAACGTACAATGATAGTGAATAAAGATAACAATGATCTTAAATGTATATTATTAATCAATTTAGATTAAAAACGATTATTTTGATAAAATGATATTTAATAAATGTAACAATGATAATATAAAACAGCGTACAATGCTACATATTGACTGAGTTCACACAATGTAGAAAATAAATAAATAATTATCAATCCATTAAACAGGAATTCGAACAATGAAACATTTATTCAAAAATAATGACACTCATCTAAAATAACAATGATAATCGCATATGATACAAAAAAATGAAAAACAGAGCCGCAGTTGATGGAGAACTCGACGGCCGAATCAACTCCTCATCGAGCAGACCCCCCTGCTTTCTGATCAAGTCGGAGAGCTCCCAGCCGACGGAGTATTATCACTCCTCATTCTTCTTCAATTTTGAACTTTCTTATACTTAATCATACACTATCGTAATCAAACTTCAGATCACAAAACCTAATCAAATAAAAACCAAACAATACATGTCATCAACCGCCAAACAATTCAATACGAAGACAAATTAAACAACAAAATTGCGAGCACTTCACCAATATACATATAGAAAACACAGATTGATTTCATTAAAACTAGCGAACAAACTACAGAATGAATATAAAGCAAGAGCTAATTTACCTGAACAAAAATCTTCACGAACATGTCTTTGGGAGGAAGATTTCTGTCAGCACGCTCGAGGCAGTAAATCAGCAAGTCCAACACTGCTAACGTGGTGGCAAGATCATTACTCTCTGCAAAAAAAAAACACAAGCAACATGTTTTTCGATATTTGTAATGTTTTCAAAAATCTTACTAGTTACTGGAAGAACACTGCAGCTGTAAAAATGAACATCTCATGCCTGGTATGTCAAAGATTTGTCCTATTGGAGGGACACCGAGCAGTTCTCCAAGATAAGCACGCACTCTCACATGATCATATATTGGTAATAAATCTCCATGAGTCACTACAATCACAGGCTTGTCATTTGAGACGGAGAAAACGAACACATTACCACATCCTTATCTTGAGCAATTGCAGAAATGTGCAAATGAAAAGAGAAAATATAGGAGAGGAGAGGATGTTATTTAAGATAAAATCACCAAAAGATTATCCCCCACAAGATGGGCTGGGTGACGGTGGGGAAGGGGGCGGCGAGGGGCTGCAGCGAGTGGGGAGATGGCGGCGGTGAGGGTCTGCGGCGAGGGGGGAGATGACGACAGCGAGGGGGCGTTGAAGTGCGATGGAGGAGATTAGGTTTTCTGCAAAGTAAATATAATTGTAGGAGAATTATATAATGTTGAATATTAGGTTTTATATAATGTTGAATAATAATTATAGGATAAATATATTTAATTGGCATGAAATTAGGGATTTTCATAACTAACAGTTTTATATAAATATGTGATACCTATATTACCCTTTATTTAATATAAAATTAATTAAAAAATAACAAGTGGCACATTATGGGACATCCAAAATTTAAGATGAATGGCAGGATATATGGTCATTGTTCATTCAAGACATATGGTTCGGATTTGAACGCAACTCTATATATATATATGGTGAGAGTTGAACACAATACCTCTTAAATACAGAAACTTAAAATCATCAACGTATACCAACTCTATTACTTTGACATTTTTGATAAGTTTCGTTTAAAAATATAGATATATGTTTTTCTATAGTTTTGGGGGGAACAGTTATTTTCGCACTACTTTGCTTTAATATATACTAGTATTTCACCCGTGCGTTGTATGAAATTATTTTATTAAATATTATTAAAAATACCATTTTTTCTTAAGTTTTAAGGGACCACTAAGTCTATTAAAATACTAAAACTATTATAATATGTGGTGGTGTTGTAATACAAAGAGGACAACTATTTTTTACTTATTCATTCCTCATAATAGTTAATTTTTGTAAAAAAAATTAATTTTGCAAATTATAATTTGATTTAACATGTAAGGAATTATATTTTAATTCATAATTTAATATTAAACAAAACATATAAAAAAATTTTAATTAAAATAACATCCAATATTTTTCCTTTTCTACAATTTATTGTGATTAGTATTTAGTTATTCTCAAATTAATTTGTAAAACTGATTACATAAAATTATATAGAACTTGGCTCATTATAGTTCACCCAATCCATTACCATATTTAATTATTGTGCCCAAATTATCATGAGGTATAAATAAATATTTCTGACAGTTTTCTTCATTAGCCTCACTGTATTCAAAACAACCATGTATAAATATTTCCTCATGTTTGTGGTGACTTGCGTGTGTGTGTTTGTGGGAAATGGATCAGATATAGAACGTGAGGTTTATTCTCAAACAATAAATATGCAAGGTTAAATTCACGTTTGTTGCAGTAAATTATGCAATTAAAGAAATAATAAATTGGAAACATTTATTGTACATGACTCTACTTAATATATTTATAGATTATTATTTCACCCGTACGTTGCACAAAATTATTAGATTTAAGTATTGTGAAAAATTTAAAATATATCAGGCGTTTGATTTTAGTAAACCAATATATGTCATACTTAAGTGTAAATATTATATATATAATAGTTATTTGTTTAATAGATATGATAAATGATATAACTTTTCAATATAAATTAATAAATTATATTTTTTTGATAGATATGATAAATGATACTCCCTCTGTGCCGAGTAAATTGTCCACATTTCCTTTTTCGTCTGTCCCACAATATTAGTCCACTTTCCTAAAATAGCAAATTTTTCACACTCATCAATAAAATATTCATCCCACTACCATCCACAACTACTCACATGCATTGGTTATTGTGCCCGGTCAAATGTGGACAATTTGACCGGGACGGAGGGAGTATAAGTTTTCAATATAATAGTACCTACATTTTATATTTTTAATATAAATTAATAAATTATAATTAAAATAAAAAAATAAATTGATGTACTACTATTTTTAAGTAACATAAAAAAAATCCAAACTGATATACTCACATTTTATATATTTTAGAATAAAATAAAAATACTAAATAAAATAAAACAAAAAAAATCGAACTGGTGTAACCACATTTTAAAAGTTAACTTATGTCTGTAATTTTACTAATTTAAACTAAAATTATAAAATAACATGTGATATTTGGCTATAATTTTATATATAAATTTTTATAATTATATATATAACTACATTAATGAGTTGTTTATTGTTCGTTATAGTACATATTATATATAATTCAGTATTTTAAATTATAAAAATAATTAATTTGTACCGGATTTACAAAAATTAATATATAAGTTATAAAAGATTATATATATTATAAATATAAATAATAAATTTATTAATATTATATTAATCTATCTTATTAATTTATTAAGATTGTTAAATATTACTATCTTGCAATTTTTGAAAAATATAATTTTAAAATAATTTTATCTGTAATCATCATTTAGGTTTGCATGTTATTGTATAAATTTAATTATAACTTAATTACCAAATTTATATAAATTATTTAAATATAGGTAAAAAAATAAAGGAGAATTATCGATCCAGGACCCAAAAGATAATTAAATTGTCAATCCAGGACCCGAAAGATGATTTGTCAATCCAGGACCCGAAATATCAAATAATTCTCAATCCAGGACCTGATATTGAGGTCCTGGATTGAGAATTGTATGATCTTTCGGGTCCTGGATTGAAAATTTTTGTGATCTTTCAGGTCCTAAATTGACAATTAATCTTTCGGGTCCTGAATTGACAATTAAACTATCTTTCGGGTCCCAAATCGATAAAACTCCAAAAATAAAATATTTTGTTGACAATTAATGAAGATAATTGTCTTTTATTATAGAATATAGAAATTGAAAATAAGACCGACTATATTTAATGTACAAAATTGATTATTATGATTAAATTAATAAATAAGTATTTAATTGATCATAATGTAATTTTATTTGATAGAATAATTGTTTCCATATACTTTTTTAAAATAATTAAAAAGATAATTTTTGTGTAAAAAAATAAAAATTTATATATATTTCTATGATGATGGTGGGAGTTAAACACAATACCTCTCAGATGCAAGAACTTAAAATTTGCACCTTATACCAATTGTACTACTTCGACATTATTATCAAATTTTGCTTACAAATATAGATATACGTTTTCCATAATTTTGGCGGGAACAATTATTTTTCCACTTCTTTTGTTTTAATATATTAATATATATAGATATAGATTGTATTTCACGTTTGCATTGCATAAATGAACTAATGTAAATCATGGCTTATACGTACACTTTCTCATTTCAATTTAATTCAAAATTTTAATTATATTTATGTTTTATTATATGAAAACGTATATGAAACATAAAAATTCAAAACTTATACATATATAATATTTTAAGTATATTTATTGAACGATTATGAAAAAATATGCAGTATGATTCGGGAATCTTGGTAAAATGATTATGTTGATTAAATAAAATAGTATAAAATCAGACTAAAGATATAAATATATGAATGTTTATATTGTTTCTTGAAAAAATAAAATAAATAAAATTATTGTCTTAATATGAACGGTTATATTATTTCTACTTTTAAATAAATAATTTTTTTTATACATTAAATAAATAAAATTAAACATAAATAGCATTCAACAACTATTAAATAGATGAGAATGGATATTAGTGTTGTTAATCGAATCCTTCTTGTATCACAGATAAGCAACGATATAGAGAAAACGATAGAGAGAACACGATGGAGAGAAAAATAGAGAATATTATTATTCATTGATGTATGGAGAATTACAATATGTTGTCCTATATATAAGGATGAAATCATATCTTGTATAGAAATCTAGAAAGATATGTATATATCTCTAAAGTATATCTTAAGTAATGTCCATCAAATAAATATATTTATAACACTCCCCCTTGGACATTACTTCGTTATGTTCATGCCTCGTTAAAAACCTCGCCGAAAACTATATGGGGTAAAACAATCGAGGAAAAGAGTACATGACATATGTTTATTCATGTGTTGCACTAGATGCCTCATTAAAAACCTTAACTAAGAAAACCCAATGGGAAAAAACTTAGCAAGGGAAAAAGAGTACATCTATTTAGCCTTCCGGGCATAATGTAAACCTTCGAGGTTTAATTTTCAAAATGTTGCTCCCCCTCAAAACAATGATATTCAGAATATTGTAATTATAAGCAATCCAATATTATCCATATATGCAGGAAGTGACTCTATGAATAATTTTCAGGATTATCACAAGATTAAGCATTCTGAATAACAATCATTCTCGGGGAATTGAAGTGGGTAAAAGAATACAACTCTAGTATACCCACTACTCATTTATGCAACACAAGTGTGTTATCCTCATACTGGAGGGTGAGTAATATTTTAAGTATTATAGTATCGTACGATCTTCCATTGTATGCAAAATAATATCAATCATTCACCTTTTGTAATTTTCAAAAGAAAATATCATCTATGAGTGATTCAGAAAAGTATTCAGAGTGATAAGGAAATGTCAATAGTCAATACCACAATAGAGAACAAAATAAGCAATACGAGATCTATAATTATCAAGCTCAAATAAATATTCATTTATTCACTTAGACCACCAATGTCATACTTAGTTTCTAATAGAATATACCAAGATTTGTATACCTCGAAGATAACAAATAATGTGCTCATTTCAATGTCTCTTAGTAAGAGAAGCACCAAGTCTTGCTAGCAAGATAATTTTGAATATTGTATCAGGCCTGATAAAATAGTGTACAAAAGACACTTAAATAGAGAACTTCTGGTCCAAAAATATCATGTTATCTTCTTTGAGCCTAAATGAGACGTTATCCACTTCTGGGGATCAAATGACATTGGTGTTCTGAATAGATATAACAGATCTCTCTAGAACTCTTATTATACATCGACTAGTGTTAGAAATAATAATAACTCATTCGGGAGATTGTCGATCTGCAGGTCGACATAATACTTGGTCTTATCCAAGTCTTTTTATTTCATACTCCGTCTTTAGGCATGAATTAATTTTCAAGTTAATATATTCCTTCTTCAAGAGGAATTTATACAGTGATCTCATCACTATATATGTTGCGATCTATTTTCTATAAGATCCATCAGGGATTTAATATAAATATTATCGTACAATGACTCATATCAATATATGGTCATGGAATTTAGTAACTGCATATATAAATTTATATTTTATGCCATAGAAATCAAGTAGCGGAACATTATGTCATTCAAATAGGAGAGTAATTTATTTAAAATCAAGTATGGGTCTCTACGAAAAACCCTTGAGATCTTAATCTTGCTTTATATTTTACCACCTCATAATAATCATTATATCCTGCAGGGATAATATTCATGAGCGAGTTAATCTCTATTCCAATTGCTCATTTTTACATTTTTGGCTAATCATAATGCTTCTAGCATTTAAGCTCTGGATCCGGATTGGAGCAATTGTGGAATAATTATGTTGTCGACAACTATAAAGTTTATGTTCTTCTCCTTTACTTATAGTATTCATGGCATTATCTGATTTTTATCATTTCCCACAATATTTTGATTTGTTTGTTCCGCAATCCCAATAATATTATTATTTGGTGCACGTGCTAATGTATTGGGATTCTTGTCTTCAGGACAATCCTCTTCGGGAGGTCACATATTCCTCTTCAGGGGTCACCGGAGTGTTATTTATATATTTGATTTTATTGACCGCGGATTTTTAATTTATGCACCAATATATATCTCATACTTCTGGTATGAAATTTCTCATACTTATAGTATTAAGGAGTTTCATTCATTTGGTCCATTAGGGTTTTTAATTATTTATGGTGCATAAGTTCAATCACTCCACTATATACAATAGATGCATTTATAAATGTATATGGCAGATTACTTGCTAAATATTGCAAGTTTTGATTCATTCATGTGTGGCTTTAACTATGAAGATCCTTTTATTCTTTGACATTTTTCGGCATTCCATTATCTTTGGGCTTATATCTCCCCCTAATGCCGACAAATGATCTTCTTTATGTTTACAGTCAACGTACTCTAAAATAGGCTACTAAGGTTTATTTATAGACGAAGATTTTTGTACAACGTATATTTTATATAACTTTGAGAGCCCTTATAGGTATACTTTGGTGGTGATATACAAATATAGACTGTAATAAAATGATTCGCAGATGGGAAATGATTATTTATTTACCACACTATTATATGGGGGATAGTTACAATATGCAGTTGGTCGGATTTAAAGGAATAATGACCATGAAACTTGAAAACGACCCTAATATTTGATAAACTGGTCCAAATATATCTTCTAAAAGATAAATTTTTATTTGTATGTGATATCACATTATGATAATCCGACACATTATAGTAATATGCCCAATAAGACCCTAGTACTCATGCCATAAGATTAAAAATTATGGGTCATTGAATTTTATTTTCATCGCACCATGATAATTAAGTTGAATATATGCATAAAAAAAATTCAAGTAAATAAAACTCAATAATTTCATTGTGCATAGATAATTAAAAGAAGTTTTTAATAAGTTCATAAAAAAATAACAATAAAAGGGAATGCAAAACATAAGAAATCCTAAAGATTTTTAAAGGAATTTAAAAGTTCAATTTGTTAGGATCTTCATCCAGAACGAGCTCATCTTTCAATAAGTCATCATCATCATATTCATCATGATTGATAACCAAGTTTGATTCAGGAAAATCTTGGGTATTTTTGCCCTTCTTTTCTTTTAACATTCTTTGATATGCTTTCACTAAGTGCAAAGGAGTACGGCATATGTGAGACCAATGACCATCACATCCACACCTATAACAAACTTTCTTATCAGTTGCTTGTTGAGATGAACTTGCCTTTTGTAGGTGTGGTTTATTGTCATTTCTTCTTCCATAACCTTGAGATCTATTGTTGTATCCATGATCTCGGTCATACCGTTGTGACCGGTCTCTTCTACCACGAATGTATCCTCGACCTCGACCTCGTCCTCTACCTCTGGTAGCATTGTGTTGTTGGGCAATAGCACATGTTTCAGGCACAACTTGTGAACCAACAGGTCTTGCATTATGATTTCTCATAAGAAGTTGGTCATGTTTTTCTGCTACAAGTAAAGCAGATATAAGTTCAGAATGCTTAGCAAAATTTTTTGCTCTGTACTGCTGCTGGAGTACAAGATTGCTAGCATGAAATGTTGATAGAGTTTTTTCTATCAGCTCAACTTCTGTAATTTTCTGCTTACAGAGTTTTAGTTGTGATACTATGCGGTGTAAAGCTGAATTATATTCAGTTACAGACTTAAAGTCTTGGAATCGCAAATTCAACCAATCATATTGTGCTTGAGGTAGGACTATTGATCTTTGTTGATCAAAGCGATCCTTCAGGGATTGCCATAACACAACGGGGTCTTTTTCAGTAAGATATTCGTTTTTGAGGTCTTTATTCAAATGGTGGCGAAGAAAGATCAGAGCTTTTGCCTTCTGGGCAGAGCTACTTGATGGATCTTGAATTATGGTCTTGCTTAGATCACATGAAGCAAGATAAATTTCAACATCTAAAGCCCATGTTAAATAGTTATTGCCGTCAAGGGCGAGCTCGGCAAATTCTCTTTTGTTGATGTCAGACATTTTAACTTGCAGGGAAGACACGATTCTTCCCTAGGGCATATACACCAAAACTTCTCAGTTGATTAGAGCTTCGTGCTGATAACGTGTTGTTAATCAAATCCTTCTTGTATCATAGATAAGCAACGATATAGAGAAAACGATAGAGAGAACACGATGGAGAGAAAAATAGAGAATATTATTAATCATTGATGTATGGAGAATTACAATATATTGTCCTATATATAAGGATGAAATCATATCTTCTATAGAAATCTAGAAATATATGTATATATCTCTAAAGTATATCTTAAGTAATGTCCATCAAATAAATATATTTATAACAATTAGGACTATTTTTTAAATATATTAATAGATATAGATTTTTAATTCTTAATCTATTACACGGATTAAGATTTAGAATCTTCCAGATAATGAGATAATTTCAAAATATTTTAGATTTTATGTTGAGAGTTTATTTTTCAATATAGATTAAAAACTAACATATTTTCTTTGATTGCATACCAATAATACTCCTAACTATTATTTAGATAATAATATTCCCTCCGTCCCACCTCAATTGTCCCACTTTCTTTTTTCGTCCGTCCCACCTCAATTGTCCCATTACTTAAAAAGACAATTTTTTCACACTCAACAATAAAATATTAATTCCACTTCACTTACTTTACACTCACACTCCTTGGTTATTGTGCCCGGTCAACTCGGGACAATTCAACCGGGATGGAGGGAGTAATAATAATCACTGTATAACCTAACTGATTTAATTGAGAAAATTGATTAGATTGGTATTTTGTCAAATACTTTAATTTATGATTGTGACAGAGTAACAAGATATATACAATGTAGAAAATGGAGTAGTAGGATTAAAAACACAAGAAGCAAAACTTGAGTTTTGACCAAGTTAAGAATTTTCCTAATAGGGTTTGGCTGCATTTGAATAAATTTAATAGGTAGGGCAAAACCAAAAAAACGAAAGTCCATTTATGCCCTTGAACACATCCGACTTTATAAAATAAATAATTAAATTAATATTATCCGATCGAATTATGTAGACTGATTTTTACAGTAGTGATTATACAATTAAATGAACTCTACTAATTATTTTATATTGATCCATTAATGAAAATGTGTAACCGGTGGCAAATGAGTCCTTTTACTTGCGCCCACCCACACCAGAAACCGCGTCATTTTACAGCGTGCAATAAAAAACATTTCCCCCCATCAACTCCCTCGTTTCCATTCTAAATAATTAATTAATCATTTATTTTCATCTAAAATACTCTTTCTTCTTATTCTCTTCTTATACCCATCCATTTTCATCTATCTCCTTCGCTCTCTCTACGGATACATTCTGGAAAAACAATTTTGATCCCACTTGAGATTTCAACGAATCGTCGACGATAATCGCTGTGTTTGATTGCCTCATATCGCGCTGCAGCATTGACTGATCCTTTTTTTTTTTTTTTTGAGATAAAACTCAGAAATCCCCATCGAAATTGACAGATAGAAATTGCAGGAAGGAGAAGGTTTTTTGTAGATATACGGACGAGGCTTTGTTGATACACACTGATAATTGTGTTCGGTGAATTAGGGTTTTTGGTGTTTCGTAGTTTTTGGTTTGACAACATGTTGGGGACAGGAATGCAGTTCAATAGGAGTAGACACGGAGAAGATCGGTTTTACAGCGCCGCGACGGCTCGCCTATGTCGAGATAATTTGCGGAGGGCTCAGAGTGATGTCAGCTCTAGCCGTTCCCGGTGCCGCCCTGATGAGCCGCAGCCGGAGAAGCCGAGTCCAGAAGCTCCGGCGGTGACCGAACCGTCCCCTTTGTGTAACCTGGAGAGGTTTTTGGAATCAGTCACGCCATCGGTACCGGCGCAGCATTTTCCCAAGGTTTCTTTTTAATTGATTATGAATTTGATTGATTTGTGAAAAGCCCTAGCCTTTTTTTTGTTTTTCCTTTTGTGAACCTTGATATAAACTAATTATGCATATGCTTCTATTGGCGGCATTGTGTATATGGAGGGAAAATTGTGTTTTACTTCTTAGAATGTGACGGTTTAAGGTTGAATCTGATTTCACTTTTGTTTTAGTTGCCTGAATCCTTTCTCTTATAGTTACGACGCTTGGAGATTAATATATTTAGAAGATTAAAAATCTCCAAGGTTTTTGCCAGGTTAATGGTTTGTAAATCTAACATTTGGATTGACGGAATATGGATCCTGCAAAAATCATATCACAACACTGTACTTCAGCTGTGGTGATTTCGTTCATAGCAGTTACTGTTCCAGTGTTGTCTTTTTGCTACCACCCTGTTGAAAATTCTTAAATGATTAAGCTCTTACGAGAAATATCTGTTATTATTATTATTTTCTTTAAAATTGTTTGAATACATTGCCAAATCTCACAGATGAAAGTACGAAGTTGGAGAACATCTGATGCAGAGTGTCAGCCCTTCTTTGTGCTATCTGATTTATGGGAGGCTTTTAAAGAATCGAGTGTGTATGGTGTTGGCGTGCCTTTGATACTGAATGACAATGATAGTGTTGTTCAATATTATGTGCCTTATCTATCAGGCATCCAATTGTATACCAACTTTTCAAAGAGCACAACAAAATCAAGGTATTTCTCTTTTGGGCTCGTTATACATTTAGTTCACATTGACTTGGAAAGTGTGTTTAACATCATGTAATTATCTTTCCAAAAAAAAAAAAAAAAAGAGAGAAAAGAATGGATAATCAGAAGAGGTTCTAGTGTTTTGTCTGAAGAAAAATTAAAGGCATTTCTATTGTTTTGTGTTTCTCTCCCTTTTATGAGTCTTGAGTATTTTATTTTGAGAAACATTATGCCTGTGCCGAGGCTTGTGATATTTTTGTGGAAATCAATTAAAAGTGTGGTTTCATCAAGAACAACTGTTAGTTCATGGAAAATTTTTGTAGTGAGTCCTGAACTTTCTTTATGATAGGGAGTTGCACTTTGGTCGCATCTCACTTTGTTAAATTTCTGGCTCATTTTCTTAGTTGCAACTTCGACAATTTGTTCTTCTGAATGCATGTTATGCTGAAACCATTGTCCCCTATAAACTTAACAGTGTCTTGGTGGCCGGTTATCTTTGCACCCTATAAACTTAGCAGTGTCGTGGTGGTTGGTAATCTTTGTGCCCTGTGAACTTATCAATGACTTGATTCCTGGTTGTTGGTAATGTTTTATCTAGATATTATTACCACGTCTCGAACTAGTTTTGAAGTCTGTTGACATGTAAATAAAATAATTTGCTCTTTCTGTCACTTACAGCATTTTTTATCTGCTCATGTTTGCTGGATTATGTTTATGGGATATCATGGTCTTGTGGTTGTTATTTTATTTATATGGATGTCATGCTCTTTGATTGTCGTAGTAGTAAATATAAAATGTGCATCTAAGTTTTTTATGTCACCTAACTATTTGCTGCACAGTTTCTTTGTCTAGAGAGGTTTCCTTCTGTATTCAACTTTGAAACTGAGCGTAATTTGGAAGGCCTAGACAAGTATTACTTGGATTTATTGTTTCATTGCTGCTTTTACTTTATTGGTCCTGATTGACAATTATGTATATAACAAACTTAATGAAGTCTTTTTTATTTCCTTGTTTTTTTTTTTTGAATAGTAATACATTTATTTAAACTCACGCAATCTTAATCAAGTCTAATGTCTCCCTTGTGCTCAAGGCAACTTGGTGAAGAAAGTGATGGGGATTATTTTAGGGTTTCTAGTAGCGATGGAAGCAGTGATAGTGAACCGGAGATGGGAGGCTCAAATGGCATTTCAAGAAGTGATTATCAGCAAACGGCATTTCAAGAAGGATTCTCTAGCGACGAAGGTGAATGCGGAAGTTCTCAGGGGTGCTTGTTGTTTGAGTATTTTGAACGTGACCCACCATATTCTAGGGAGCCATTGGCAAATAAGGTACTTTCTTAATCTACTTCACTCTGAATGGGCTGAGTAATTGAGAGAGGATTCAATGATTCATTGTTTACAGATATCTGATCTTGCTCTCCTTTGCCCGGAACTAAAAACACTGCGGAGCTGTGATCTTCTTCCGTCAAGCTGGATTTCAGTGGCGTGGTATGTTATGTTATGATCTTGAAAATAGGCTCTGTTTGTAGAGTTGCTTATTCTGGTCTGGTCTGATGGGAATGGAATGATTGGTATAGGTACCCCATATATAGAATTCCTACGGGTCCAACTCTCAAAGATCTGGATGTTTGCTTTTTGACCTTCCATTTACTTCACACACCCATGAGAGGTAATGAGTTAGCTTTCAGAGAGAGAGAGAGAGAGAAAGAGAGAGAATGTGTGTGATCTAATGAATGATGATGATTGATGGATGGTGCAGGAAGTGAAGGTGTTGGGGTGGGGGAGAAGGGTGAAATATCAGTACCAGTATTTGGGCTGGCTTCGTATAAATACAAAGTAGCAGTGTGGACTCCGAATGCAGGGCCGCAGCAGCAACTGGCAAGCTCTCTGCTGCAGGCTGCGGATAATTGGCTCAAGTTGCTCCGCGTCAATCACCCTGATTTCTCTTTCTTCTGCCGCAGATAACCAAATGAAAGAAAAAAAAGAAGAGCTGCTGACGGGCTATATTATGTTTTGTTTGGATATTATTTATTTTGTGGTGTGTCTGTCCGTGTGGAAACTAGATACGTGGTTTTTAGGTATATGATCTACCACCTCCATTTTGCTCTTCATCTCTCTTCTCTTATCATTGCTAATTACTATAGTGTGATATTGAAGATGCCCGATATTACATATTAGAGTGATTTTTTAGTGAGACATTTACAGCGCATTTTGATTGGAATAAGCTGATTCTGATTCAATTGGAATGAGCTGATTTTGATTGGGGATTAGAGTATACTGATAGGAATTAGAGTATTTCAATTGGGGGTCACAGTATTTTCTGAAAACATTTCAACTGAAATGTGTCATATTTTATTGTCTTATTCAAAATGTTGTATTGCACAAATTTTTGCCTATATATGATATACATATAAATTATATTTGGTATTGAAGGTAACATTAATCTCATAAAAGTAAATAATTATTAAAATAAATACATAATCAAATTAGTTGAAATTAATCAAAATAGTATTTATTAATAAATTACTAGTTATAATTAATTGTAAATATAAAACAATTATTGTTGAGGTTCCAATTTGTATGGATACGGACTCCAAAGAACTGAGTAAGAAAACATAAAAAAATAAATAATGTAGACGGATCACAAGTATTAAAACAATGCAAAATATATGAGTGAAAATAACAAGCATTCGAATTTGAAAGTAAGAACAAATTGTTGTTTATTGATCTAGAAAAAGGAGCGAGTACAAACAGAGCTGGTCGAGCAGTAGCTGTTGCATTTCAGTTAAGTGAAATGTGCGTGTAAGTGTACGTGAATGAATGAAAGTAAAAATGACGAGGGTTCCACTATTTATAGACCATAGAGGACCCAAATACAAGTTCAAATATAGCCGTCTTTAGCCTGCAGAAGGGACCAAAGTAGAAGAGCAAGAGAAAGTATTTAAACAATCGAGATAGAGCAACCAAATGAACAACTCTCAAATCTAACACCAAAAGAAGCCGCAATGCTCGCTCGAGAAGTTCAAGAGCTGCAAGCATGAATGAGAGAGATCGAGGCGAAACAAGCTGTGCGAAACACCTAGCAACTGCAATTACAAGATCCACAGGGACAAGATGGTGGAGCACAACCGATGAGGACTATTCAGCAAAGATTCCAGCCCCAACATGAAGAAGAAGGATTCTGAGTTGACATCAATGCCAACAACTTCGAGCTGAAGACCAGCCTCATTCAAATGGTTCAATAAAACTGGTTTGGGGAAAGAGCCACAGAGGATCCCTACGTGCACCTGACGCAATTCATCGACATCTGCGACACAATCAAGTAGAATGGAGTGAGATAGGATGCAATTAGAAGGAGACACTTCTCATTCTCACTACGAGACAAGGCCCAATCGTGGTTCGCTGGATTAGACGGACCCAAATTGGTATATGGGAGGAATTGAGGTCTCAATTCATTTTAAACTTATTTCCTCCCAGTGTGACTATGAAGAGGAAGACGCATATCGTCCCTTGTTCAGGGTGCAGTGGTGAAAGCACTCTACCTATGATCAATAGATCATGGATTCGAGCTTCTATGGGGACATGTAGGGTGTGTGTGTTTAAATTATTGTAATTTAAAATAAAAGAAAAAAGAGGAAGGCTCATAGCATGCATTTCACCCAACAAGCGGATGAGACGATGTATGAAGCTTGGGAACGATTTAAAGAGTTACCCAGAGCCTGCCCTTGACATGGAATCGACTTAGAGGAGCAAGCATGCCACTTCTACGAAGGCTTAACACTACAGATGAAGAGGAATGTAGATGCCTCAGCTTGAGGTTCCATCACCATGAAGACCGTGGAGGAAGCTATGACACTTCTTGCTAGGATGGCAATGAACAACTACCAATGGCCTACATAGAGGCAGCTACCAATCAAGTCTGTAGAAGTGAGTGGGGGATCAGATCCGCTGCAAGAAAGGAAGAAGCTTCGCGAAGACTTCGCAAGATTAGAGGCGGGCTGAACCATTACTGCTGTTGAGCTAGCCTAGTGCCAAACCATTGTACATGTAGATGCTGATTATGCGAACCAAGAGAGCTGCTCAAATTCAGAGACTGCAATGGTTCCCTCCGAAGTAAATTATGTCGGTAATTACCAACACAATTACTGTGGAGGAAATCAAGGAACCAATACTATAGTTTGAATGCACAATGCAATCACCCCTGAATTTTCTTATGCTAACCCGAATGGTGCTAAGATGCCTCCGCCTAGTTTTACAGTTCCACAAGGAGCGATCGTGGAGTAGAAAAAGCCGAACATCGAGGACATTCATGCTAATTTCATTCAAAACTCTGATGCATGGTTTAGAAGGGTTGAGCAAGAGGTGAAGAACATCAGAGGCCAAGTTCAAAACTTGTCAAAGCACATGCAGATGTTCGACACTCAGTTGGGAAAGATTTCAACCTCTTTGAGTACAAAACACGAGCCCGGATAGTTGCTGAACACGACAGATGTCAATCAAAAGAACAAGCAGGTGAACACCATCAATTTGAGGTCTGGGACAAGCTACGAGGGTCCGAAAAGGCCAAGGGATGATAAAAATCAAGAGAGGATATAAATTCTCAAAGACGATGTCTCTGTGTTGACCGACGCAGAAACTCCGTCGGCAGACGCACATGATTTCAATGAGGAGGTGCAAGAGTTGAGCAACGTGCCCGCATCAACCAACACACAACATGTCGATTGATACGGGCAAAAAAAGCAACATCGACTGATGTGAATCAATGTCAGTCGAAATAGAAACTCATTCCAGGTAAGACTCCTCCTCCAAATGCTAATCCACTTCCTCTTATGCCCTTTCCTCAATGATTCTTGAAGAAAAAGGAAGATAGAAAGTACGAAAGGTTTGTGGAGATGCTGAAAAAGGTAATCATCAATTCACCTTTGATTGAAGCTTTGCGTGAGATTTGAGCTACATGAAGTTCATCCTAAAGCTGATGAGCGAGAAGAAATAGCTCATCGAGAATGAAACTGTTCCACTTCATGACGAATGTAGTTAGCTGATTCAGAAAAATTTACCAATCAAAAGGAGTGACCCTGGGTATTTCTCTATACCGATGGAAATTGGTTGCATGGAGTCAAGAAGGTTTTGTGCGACACCGGTGCTAGCATCAATTTGATGCCATTCTCAATTTACAAGAAGTTGAACATATGAGAGATGAGACCCACTACCATCACACTTCACATGGCTGATCGCACCATATCTCGTCCTAAAGGTATTGTTGAGGACGTTCTTATTCGTGTGGGTCACTTAATTTTCCCTGCAGATTTTGTGGTCCACGACATGAAAGAGGACAAGAACATGCTGATGATTCTTGGGCGCGAGTTCTAAGACATTAGTGCAGCTCTCATCGACTGCTAGAATGGCGAGATTACACTCTGAGCCAATGGAAAGTGTAATCGGATCGATATGGAGGAAGAGAAGGAAGAAGATGATGAAGATGAGGCTAATGCGATAGAGTGGAAACGAGGAAATGAATGGGTGAAATTTTCAATTAAGCCTTCCAGATTCGAGTTCACCACTGTGGTGCGCAACATATTAATCTACACCATCGACAAGGTAGGTCGACGAGTGTGGACCCGATCTCCTCCTTGATGATCTCAAGAGGTGATTGATGAGTTCATATTTTCACTCATTATTGGTTTGATTTATCTTTGTTTTTCATTGCATTTTCATTTGTTTTAGTTATTTTTATTGCATGAATCACTCTAGGAGGGTATTGCGCTTGTAGTGGTGTATTTTTGCAGGTTTGAGGTCGAATTCACCGAAATTCCGTTCC
>JAPKLW010000688.1:332195-351259 GCA_026898455.1 Plectranthus barbatus
ACATTCGAGTTATAAATTTATTTGACCACTATATTTGCAATTAATCTGGTAGAAATATCAGTGATCAGTGACGTCGATCTACGACGTAAAACAAAGCACTTGTTGGAATGTAACCCAACCTTTATTTTCTTTATTTTCAATTTTCTATATTTTTTTCGTCATGTTTTAACTTTGTTTTGCAGTTTAAAAAATCGTGTGTCTGTATCAATCGACATAAAGTTGTGTCGATCAAGATAGAATTGTCGTAGGAGATATTATTATGGACTACGATACTTAAAGATTTTTGAATCTAAAGGTGTTGGATCTCCCCATCGTATCAAGTTTTTGGTTTGCTTCTGCGTCACGTCCGAGTCATTTCGGTTGAGTTCCTGGGTTGTGATCTAAACCTTCTTGGCGAGGATCGTATCATTTTGATATCAGAGTGACCCCAGATTGTACCTGGAGTGGGAGCGAAAGGTGGAGTTGATGTTCGAGTGCCACAATTATTCTGAGCTAAAGAAGGTGAAGTTGGATGTAGTTGAGTTTTTTGATTACGCTCTTGTTTTGTGGAATCAGCTGGTGAGTAGGAGGATGAGGAATAGAGAGAGGCCTATTGAGAATTGGGATGAGATGAAGGCTATCATGAGGAGGTATTTTGTGTTGAATCATTATTACCGAGAGTTGTACAACAAATTGCAGAATTTTTGGCAGGGTAGTCGGAGTGTGGATGAGTATTACAAGGAGATGGAAGTGACTATGATTCATGCCAATGTAGTAGAGGATAGAGAGGCGAAAATGGCTAGTTTTTTGGCTAGGCTGAATTAGGAGATTCAGAATACTGTAGAGCTACAACATTATGTTGAGCTGGATGATATGGTCCACATGGCAATCAAGATAAAATAACAGCTCAAGAGGAGGGGCAACAACAATAATACGAGGCAGAACCCTATAGGCTGGAGAGAATACTAGACTGGAAGTGGTTTAACATCAAAATGAGCTCCATGGAAGAAGGAGGAGCAGCAGTCTCGAGAAGAGAAAATCCATTTGTGAAACCCATGTCTTATTCCACAGTTCAAGGTAAATTTGTTGCCACTGATACTCGGATAGAGATCGTAAGTGCTATAAGTGTCAGGGTTTTGGGCATATTGCTAATGATAGTCCAAATCGGAGAGTGATGGTGATTCGAGATGATGGAGAATTTGTGACTGATAAGGAGACTGATCCGGAGATGCCTGAATTGGATGATCCTGATGAGGATGTACAAGAGATTGAGGCGTCTGTAGTGCTAAATTTTGTGATGAGACGCGCTTTGAGCATCCAACCTGCAACAGAAGATCTAGAGCAAAGGGAGAATATTTCCATACTCGTTGTCATATCAATGATAAGGTCTGCAGCGTGATTATAGATGGAAGAAGTTGTAACAATGCTGCGAGCCAGTCAATTGTGAAGAAACTAGGGTTACCTGTGATGAAGCACCCTAGACCATACAAGCCGCAGTGGTTGAATGATAGTGGCATCAACAAAGTATTGAAGCAAGTCAAGGTGCCGTTTTGCATAGAGAAATATGATGATGAGGTGTTGTGTGATGTGATGCCTATGTAGGCGAGACATAATTTGGGGGCGTTCGTGGCAGTTTGATAGATGTATGAAGCATGATGATGGCTTCACGAATAAGTACTCCTTCGAGTTCAATCAGAAAAAGATTTCACTTGTTCCTCTAACTCCTAAACAAGTTTATTATGATCAAGTTCAGATGTCGAAGAAGTCGGGTGTAGAGGTTCAACCACGAGATAATAAGGAGAAAGGGGTGGTGCAACAACCTTTTCTAGCTAGGGTTGGGGATCTGAAATGGGCAGTTCAGGAGAAGAAAACATTGGTGTTGTGATCTACAAGGAGAACCTGATTTTAACTAGCATTCCTGATTCTGTACCCCTTTCATTTCCACTCTTTTACAGGACATTGAGGATGTCTTTCTAGATGATACATGATCGATGCTAAAATCACATATAATTATAGTATAGAGAGCAAATAAATTAATAATTAGGAATGTCGAACCCACAGGGAAAAGTGTAATGAAACTATTTCATGTATTGGATATGGTTTTTTTAATCATTGTTCGAGTGCATTCAAAATTGAGAGTGTTTTTTTTTAAATTTCAGAAAATAACTTTGGAATGAAATCAGATTAATAAAATCACAGATCCTAGGGAATTCAAGCAATCCAATCAATATGCATTAAAAAATCAATTCAAACCCAAATAAATAGTTATGGTGGAAAATCTGATAAACTGGAATTAGTTCCTTGTTTGGCAATTAAAACCTAGATTAGTAGCAAGTGAATTTTACCTTTTGAGTCTCAATAACACAAACTAGTCAATCTTAATAAACATACATATTAAATCCTATAATAGAATCTTCTTTTGAGACAGAAAACAATTATATCAAATTACTCTCTTCCTGTTGTTAATTATTTCCTCTCGATCTCAAATTAATAACCAACAATCTAATTCAATTTCATCTCTCGATCCTTCAAGTGAATTAGCTTTTAGAATCAAAATTAGAGAATCTGAACCAATTTAATGAGGGTTTGAATTAATCGAATTACAACATGTCAATCAGATGGAGAATAACCATAGAACTTGTTAGGGTTTCTAGCCAGACATGCTAAAAATACAAATTAAAACAAACATATTAAATTGAATTAAACTTACTAGGAAATTGAAAGGACATAAATTAAAGTCTTGATCCAGTATTCAAATCCCAAGCAAATAAAAGTAAAGAGATTAAAGAAATAAAAGAAAACTGAAATTGTAAAGTAAAAATATTAAAAAAAGACTCCCGATCTAAACCTAATACATGAGTATTTATAGAGGTCGGATTAGGTCTTGAGGTAGGGAAAATATATTAAGGCCAAATTCCTCCTCAATTTCGAATTTGACTTGTAAAACCATATTTCCTTCCAAAATCGCTCCAGATGTCGACTGATATGTGGCATGTCGCTCGACATCCATCTCTCACCTCGATCTCTCCTTTGCTCGACATCTCCTTCATGTCGGTCTTCCATATCGATCGATGCAAAGCATGTCGATCGACATGGAAGTCTCACTTCGACTCCTGCATCGCCGAAATCGTCTACTCTAGCTCCTTGATCTCTATGTCAATCGTCATAGCGGATATCGATCGATACAGAGCACCTTTTTGTAGATTTCTTCATCTTTTGAACAACTTTTCACCTCTCTTGACTTATTTTCCTGCAAAACTGAGCACCATAAGCATAAAACCCACCAAAATACACACATGCTCAATTATTGGTCCTAAACTAATGCAAATACATGAAATAATAAAGAAAACAGTGCGATAAGTGAGACAAAATACGAGCTTATCAATCCTCCCAAACTTAAATACTTGATTGTCCTCAATCAACATAAAAAATGAATCAAAAACTCTAGTACAAGAGAAGTGCAATGCCTCACAAGATTCATCACAATCAAAACCAAAAACCCACATCACACTAACATTTTGAAGGAATCAGAAAAATCAGTAAACCATGGAAGACTCACAAGGATAGCGTTTCACTCATCCACTCAAGTGTTTAGGATAATATGAGAACACACAAGTCATGCAAATCAAGTTCTACCATAGGCTTGCAAATATTCTGATTTCTCCACTACAAATATGAGCACACAAAGTTTAGGATCATAAATGACTTTATTTTAGGTTGTAATGTAGGCTTTTGTGAAGGGTAGAAAAAATTTGGCAAAGTTCTATTGAGTTCATGGCTTTCAACAAATCTAAACCACCTTCTAACAACATCCACCCATCTCCTCTGATATTGCAATTCAAACAAGACTCTTTCTTTTTCTTCTCAGTTTTTTTTTATTTTCTCATTCTTTTATGCTCTTAATAAAAATTTGTTTAACGAGTGAGCTTATAAGGATAACATTATATATTTTTTTCTTTTCTAGAGCTCAACCTTCTTTTGTTTTTACCCTACTAATGATATCTTATCTTCCTCAAACAATCCCCATACCCAACTCTCATAGACAAGAGTGATCCTCCGATCACTTTTTTTTAAACTTAATAGGCAAAGAAAGAAATACACATATGCTCAAAAGGGCTGACTAGAGATAAATGTTCAAACAGGACAGTGTATGGAATATGGGCTAAACAAAGATGACCTAAAATCATTTCCTAAACTTGTGCACACTAGCATTCTCAAAATAGAAACAAAGCAAATTCTAGAGATAACTCAATCTTGCAGACACTCTCACAAACGAAATAAAGCTCAAATCTCACACTTGGGACAAAATTTTCTTCCATAGTAAACATCAAATCCAACTCAAACATCATGTCAATGCAAGTTTTAAATCAGTTAATCATGCGGTATTCTACATTCATAGGCATTCTCAACTGCTATCACAATCAACTCACAAATCTATCAATCAATTCAAATCGCACATTCAAGCTAGGGTTCTATCATAACTCACAAATTTCCTCACAAAATCACAAAATTTCTCAAAAGTCTACAAAATTTTACCTATGCATAAATTTAAATCAAATGAAAGAAATAAAATATAAGAGTAGAAATTAGTTTCAACCCCTTGTCTTCCCCCCCCCACCCCCGCCCAAACTTATTCAACAGCGTCAGTTTGATCACTGATATTTCTACGAGATTAATTATAAAACAGTGGCTAGATATATTTATAAACCTGAAGGTTGTCGATCCCACCGAGAATGATGTAGGAAATAAACTCACGCACTAAAACATAGTTTTTAGATAAATTGTTTGAGAAATTAGAAAATAGATCTTAGGATTTTTGAAAATAAAATAAAGATTTAAAGCAAATAAAGAATAACACGGATCCTAGGGTTGAAACATACAAATAAATAATCAATCATATTCATGCAACAGATGAGAAATCAGATAAGTGTTAACATTTCCTTGGTCCGGCAAACAATAACTAAATTACTAATAAGTGACTATCTCCTCTCAGTCTCAAGAGCACCTATTAATCGATCTCATAAGATCAACAAATTTAAATCCCTACAATCTAGTACTTCTTGGTTGATAAGCTCGTATTTACACTCACTTATCCATGTTTTTCTCCTTTGTTTTAGTGCAATTTGGTTTAGTATTTAGTTATTTTCTTGAATGAGTGTATTATAGAGGATGTTATGCTTGCAATGGTGAGTTTGGTAGGTTTTTGGGTCTAAATGTGATGAAAGGATGAAAAGTTGATCAAAAGATGGAAAAATCCGCCAGAAATTCCCCTGTATCGATCGACAGCCCGTATGTCAATCGACATAGAGGGTCAAATGAAGACCAAAGCTGAAGGAGGTTTCAGGCGACACAAAGGTTGGAGATTGACATTCGTGTCAATCGACACCCTGGATGTCGACCGACACGAAGGACAGAGATCGATCGAGAAGGAAGTCATGGTGTGGATATTGACTTGCAGCCGTGTCGATCGACACTGAGGCCGAAAAAGAAGAAATTCGCCCAAATTGGGTATTTTCAGTATTTTAGCCCAATACCTTGTTGTGATGTGTTTTCTCTTCTATAAATACTACTCATTAGGGTTCGAAAATCATCTATCTTTACACTTAATTTCAACATTATTTTTACTTAGATTTGAACTTAACATTGGGGTTTTTGAAGACTTCAAGGTTCCTATTTTTTTTTGTAAGTTATTTATGAACTTTAATAATATGTGTTCTTTATTTTGAATCATGTTTAGCGGCTAAAAACCCTAGCATATTCTAGGGATTTGATAGTCTTTCTGATGCATGTTTAATTGATTCAACTCTATAGCATGGTTCAATTCCTGGTTTTGATTCAAATCGAATCTAGAATTAATGAAGGATTGATTGATGAAATTGATCTAGATTTGCAATTATTAAATGAATGACCGAGAGGTGAAAATTGATAATAGGAAGAAGGAATTAAATGCAATTATTTTTTGTCTTAAAAAGAAGATTCAAATTGTAGGATTTAATTAGACACTTATCGAGATTGATTAATGATGTGTTCTTGAGATCGAGAGGAGATAGTCACACATTATTAATCTAGGTTTAAATTGCCAAACATGGAATTTCATCCATTTGAATCTAATTATCCCCCATTGTTGAGTTGATGATTTTTACATGTTGATGGTTTGATTATCTGCCCTGGAATTTGTCTATTTAATTATTGTTGTCAAAATCCCTTTAATTTCAGCATTGTCATCTTTAAATTTCAAAACCAAAAACCTATTTTCGATTTACTCAAACAATTGTAAATTTGAAAATTATGGTGAATACATGAAATAGTCTCATTACACAGTCCCTGTGGGTTCGACAACCTTAGGGTTTATAAATTTATTTGCATCACTATATTATAATTTATCTGTAATTTTTACAGTGATAAATTTGGCTCCGTTGTCGGGGACTGTTAGATTCTATTTTATTAATAGTCTGTTTTTGAATTTATTGGATTGAGTTTTTTTTATTTTTTTATTTATTTTTTGTTCGTTTTTTGTGTGCGTGTGTTTTTCTGGGAATTGTCCTCTGTATCGATCGACACTCCTCGATAGAGCCCCTGTCGATCGACACAGTTGATTATTTCTTTGTCTTTTCTCAAGTTGCATGAACACGAGGGCTCAACGCAAACCCCTCGAAACTTTCAACCCAGAAATCAAGGCCACATTCCAAAGAACGAAAAGCAAGGAAAAACAAAGCACAATCATCAACATGGAGCCACCACACAATCAGAATGAGGAGGATGACCCGAACATGCCACCCTTGGAGGAGCCTAATACTAAACACAACAAGGGGTGCCCTTGTTTTGGTCCAAGAGGTCAACCAGATGAAGGAAGTGATCAAGCAACTGATGATGGAAAGAGTAGCAGAAAGAGCTGAGGCTGCAAGGAGAGAAAGAGAAAGAGAGCAAGAAAGGCTGCACCAAGAGGACTCCTATGATGAGGATCTCAACGCCATGGCAAGAAGGTATAAACAAAAGCCCGGTAATGATTGATTCGTTATTGGTATCAATACTAATAACTTTGAACTCAAAATTTGTTTGATTCTGATGGTTCAATAGAACCAATTTGGTGGCCGCGCTGTGGAGGATCCATACACCCACCTCTGGATGTTTGTAGAGGTGTGTGAGACTGTCAAGCAAAATGTAATCAGCCAGGATGTGATCCTTCTGCGCTTGTTCCCCTTCTCACTTTGGGATCATGCTAGGATGTGGTTTACAGCTCTGGATTGCAGCAGCATCCGCACTTGGGACGATCTCCGAGCCGAGTTACTTGTCACCTTCTTCCCACCTTCTGTGATCATTCAGAAGAAGATGGATATTATGCAATTCCACCAAAATATTGACAAGTCCTTGTTCAAGGCATGGAGTAGGTTCAATGAACTGTTGAGAAGTTGTTCGGGCCATGAAGTCGACACAGAGGAGGAGGCCTATATATTTTACCGGGGGATGAACGAAAGAACCCAAGAATCGGTGGACAGTGCAGTCGGAGGTTCTTTGATGACCAAGTCACCTGAAAAAGCCCTCAACTGTTCAAAAAGATGGCCTTGCATACTCAAAAGTGGGCTAATCCAAGGAGACCTCAAGTGAAGGCAGTGGAGAAGAAAGAAGACGACACACTTAAGAAGGAGATTGAAAAGAGCTAATCCTAGTTTATCTTATGCTAAGCCAGAAGGCACCGAACATCCTCCACCAGGATTTGATGTGCAAAATGGGGAGATCGTGAAGAAAAAGAAAGATAGCCTCGACGAGGTGTTGTCCAAATTCATCAAAGCTTCTGACTACAGGGTTGGAAAGATTGAGCAAGAGGTGGCAGGGGTGACTACTAAGGTGGACAGACTTGGAAAGCATGTGCAGATGATCAAGACTCAAGTGAGTCAGATTGTGTTGGGAATTATTTTGTAATTCTCCCCTTAGGATCAAATTTGTAATAGGTTTTGTTGAATCAAAGCCTTAGCATTTGATCGATCATTACTGAATTCTAGCATAGCCTAGCAACTCTTGTAATGTCCTGTATAGGGTGAATATTGAGTTGTAATAGAATCGGTTGCTAGAAGCACTTCCAGCAAACACCAGAGAATGCTAAAGAGAATGATTGCTAAGGCGTTAGCAATCATATGCTAGAAGAAGAGACTGCTAAAAGGTATCTACTCAGCAATCGGAAGAAGATTAGCAGAATGCTGAAGGAGTCAGCATTTGCTAGCATATAGCAGATTGCTAAAAGAGATAGCAATCAGAAATCAAAGGAATCAAGTGCTAAACTTTGTTGAGGCATCAACAGTCAGATACTAGCAAAAGCAGATTGCTAGAAAAGGCTTAGCAATCAAAAGGACTAGCAGATGGCTCTGAGATTGCTTAGCAAGGTAAAATAGCTATCAACGAATGCTATACTCCCGTTCTGACAGAAGTACACACCAAGGGCAAAGCTTTCCCGAAGTGGTTCAGAAAGTACTGTACGACGCCAAAATCAACTGGGAAAGTCAAACCATTCTTGGACGAAAGATCCGTTGTGTCTAACGGACATGGAGATTCAAGTATTGAATCTCCAGGTATAAAAGACAAGTCCAAAAGTGAGAGACTACTACTACTTCTATCACTACCGACATTCGCAAACATCCTAAGTGAGATATTCCTTTGACAAAGCGAACAAGTGAAAAGTAGTCAGTTGAGAGCACGAGAAAAAGAGTATTCAAAGCCCTCAACAACCAGGAGTGTCTTCCATTGAATATCTGACACTGCTTTTTAGAGATTCCTTAACTGTTGAGAATCTTCAATCATTGGGATACCTTCTATCCTAGGAAGATCCAATAGTCATTTCTGAAATGGATTGACTCTGACGGACATTAGCCGCAAACCAGACAAGTTCAGAAGCAAACTATAAAAGCTTCCCAACAGCGTAGGATAAGTTTCACGAAGATTCAGCCCTTGACTTGGTCGTAGCTATGGTCTGAGAAGAACGAAGTGATGGAGGATAGCTTTGCTGTGGCCGGTTCGAAAGTTCACCGCCTACCGTAAGTGTTCGGCGATTCCTTGTATTTCGTATACTTTCTTAGTGGAATTCTTAGCTTTTCGGCTAAGGAGTGGACGTAGATCTGTTTGGATCGAACCACTATAAATACTGTGTTTTTACTGTTTTATCACTTACTGTTTTAAGTCGGATTTGAAACCTAGCAATCATACTGCTAGCGTATACCTGTAAAGAAACTTTAATCATACCTTGAGCTTAAACAATCTTTAATAACGTAAGTGCAAGTGACATTTACTTATTCCGCTGCATTTCGTGTTTCTGTTTGAACACGACGACTCTGATAAATTAGGACCAACAGATTGCTACCTCACATGGTATGCAACACAAGCAAGGAAAGTTGCCCAACACCACCAAAGTGAACCCCAAGACCTAAAAGGAATGCAAAGCAATCAAATTGAGGTATGGAACTAGCTACAAAGGCCCAATGATGCCCCAAAACAAGTTTAGGGGAGAAGAGGAGGAAAATTCCATTGGGATGACCTCTGTAATGACCGACACTCCCGGTGTCGATTGACACAAAAGCTAGGATGATGCAGGCATGTCGAGTGATGAAGAGGAGTCGACGGAGAGGATTTTGACAGGTGTGTCGATCGACACTCCGCTTGTTGATTGACACGAAGGTTCGGTCGACACACCTGTAGTTCGACCGACACAGAGGTTTCCCCAACTCTAGAATTCAACAACCAAAGCTGCTCTAGCACCTCCGATGCCTTTTCCTCAATGGTTTGCCAAACAAAAGGAGGATTCCAAGTTCTTGAGGTTCGTGGAAAACTTGAAAAATGTAAGTATTAACTTACCATTAATTGAGGCTTTGAGAGAAATCTCGGGCTACATGAAGTATCTACGCAAGTTGATGAGTGGAAAGAAATAATTTGTGGAAAATTCAACTGTCAAACTCCACGAGCAATGTTGCCTTCTCCTCCAGAAGAAAATTCCAATCAAAAGAAGTGATCTGGGTTGTTTTTCAATCCTAGTCGAGATAGGGGGGATCGAGTTCCAAAAGGTGTTGTGCGACACTGATGCCAACATCAATCTCATACCATACTCCATCTTCAAACGCCTCAACAATGGAGAGATAAGGCCGACTACAATCACGTTGCGAATGGTGGATTGATTTGTGTCGCGCCCAGAAGGCATACTTGAGGATGTTCTCATTCATGTGGGTCATCTAATTTTTTTCGCAGATTTTCTAGTTTTGGATATGAAGGAGGATGTGAGCATGCCCCTTATCTTGGGAAGAGATTTCTTGGATACAAGTAGTGATGGCCCCGGCCCGGCTAGAGGAGGGTAAGGTTCCGGTTCCGAACCGGAACCGGCGGTTCCGGTTCCGGCGGTTTGGAATTTTTTTTTATTATTTTTTTTATATTTTCAGGGACACGTGGCGCTCTCTGATTCGTCGATTTTCGAATTTTAAAAAAAAATTCGCCGGTTCGGAACCGGAACCGCCGGTTCCGGTTCGGGCAAAACTTGAACCTGAACCGGCCCTTCTGTAGCCGGTTACGGTTCCGGTTCGGAACCGTTTTCACAGTTCCGGTTCGGAACCGTGGAACCGGCGGGCCGGTTTCGGGCCGGTTCAGCCGGTTCCGGTTCGGTTTGGCCATCACTAGATACAAGCGAGGTCGTGATCAACTGTCGCACCAGCGAGATCACTTTGCATGCCAATGATAAGAAGATCACCTTCGTGATCGACAAAAGCCGCCAACAATCTGAGTGCAACCGGATCACCTCCATCAAAAATTCTGAAGACGAAGTGGAGGAAACCTAGGAAAAAAGATAAGACCGAGCTGCCATTGAATGGGAGCGAGGGAATGGGATGGAAAAATTACAAATTACACCAACTCACCCCGAGCTCACTACTGTTATTTAAGACAGATTGGTCTACATGGTTGATGCACGAGGGAGGCGAGTCCGCACCCAACCTCCATGGACTTGAGAAATTGACGTATCGTCGAGCTACGACATTAACTAAGCACTTGTGGGGAGGTAACCCAACCTTTATTTGCTTTATTTCAATTTCCTTTGTTTTGTTTTCTGAATTCTATTTATTTTTACTATTTCGAAAAATAATTAAGGATGACCTCTGTATCGATCGACATGCTTGATGTTGATCGACATAGAGGTCTCGACAGAGCTACACTTCGACTGATGGGGGAGTTGACAAAGAAAGCTCTGTGTCGATAGGTACTATCGATCGACACAAAGTGCCAATAGCAACAAAGGCAATGTCGAGCAATGATGAATCCTTCGATGGACAAAAACGTTGATGTCTGAGATCAACTCTCAGGTATTGTTCTTATTCTTGTCTGATTTTCAAAATTTTTCTACTCTCTGAGTTTGAAATAAGTTTGGGGGATGTGGACAAGAATTCAAACTTTCTATCCTTTTATTTATTCTGCTTTATGTTATTTAAATTTATGCCTAGAAAAAAATAGGGATGTAGTGTGGGGAAAACTGTTGAGTTTTGAGCCTATCTGAACTGAGTATGAGTTTGAAATCGATTGATGATGAGTTTGATTTGATTTTGATTGTGGTTGATTGCCTGTGAAAGTAGAATACCACATGATAGGATTAAATTGAAACTTACACTTTCTTGATGTTTGAGTGGATTGAAATTGATTGTGGAAGAAAAATTGAACCCAAGTGAGATTTTGAGCCTTTTATTTGTTCATGAGAGATTCACATGTATGTTTTTATTACTCTAGAACTTGCTTATTTTCTGTTTCAAGACTGTATAGTGTGCACAAGGATAGAAAATGATTTTAGGCCATCTTTATCAGCCCAATTCCTAAACACTGCCCTTTCACATGTTAAACTATCCCTAGTTAGCCCCATTGAGCCTAAATCCATTTTTTTTATCTTGTCTATGAGATTTCCATGGAGTTATAATGTTTTTGTCTTGTCTATAAGATTTAAGGAGAATAAGGATGGTTAGATTTGTGATTTGGAAAAGATGTATGTAAAATAGCGGTGAATAAATATGTGTGATATTTTAGCTCAAAAGAAAATTATAATTCTCATAAGCTCCATACACAAAGAAAACTTTCATAAGAACATAAGAGATTCAAAAGATCCAAAAAGAAAAAGAAAAAAAAAGAGAGAGAAAGAAAGAATTTGATTGAAAAATTTGAGGAGATGGGGTGGATGAAAAAGTATAGTGGTTTTGATTTATTGAGTAGGCCACTTGATGAATTTTAGTCACTTGACCATAATTCCCTACCTTGTCACAAAAAGCCTACATTACAACCCAATCAAAGTCCTTTCTAATTCTTGACTCGTGTTCACATATGAGCTGTGGAGATTTTAGAAATTTTGCAAGCCTATGGTAGAAACTTCTTCATACATGTTGTGAGTGCTTTCATTGAAAACTCAAACACTTGTGTGATGAGCAAAACACTTTCTTGTGAGTCTTCCGCGGTTGATGGATATCTTATCTATTTCAAATTGCTTATGTAATGTGGATTTTTGATTCATGAATGTGATGAATCTTGTGAGACATTGCACTTTCAACTGCATGAGTTTTCTTTTCTTTCTTTTCTATTGATTGAGGACAATCAAACGATCAAGTTTTGGGGGTTTGATGAGCTTGTATTTACACTCACTTATCCATATTTTTCTCCTTTGTTTTAGTGCAATTAGGTTTAGTATTTAGTTATTTTCTTGCATGAGTTTATTATAGAGGATGTTATGCTTGCAATGGTGAATTTTGTAGGTTTTTGGCCTAAATGTAATGAAAGGATGAAAAGTTGATCAAAAGATGGAAAATTCCGCTAGAAATGCCTCTGTATTGATCGATAGCTGATCACTATTTTTTTTTATGATACTTATAGAGTAGTGACAAGTTTAAATTATCAATCCCACGGAGATTGTAAAAGCGAACATCTCATATACTAAAACATTTGTTTTCGGTTTATAGTCTAAGTACATAGAAATTTGGATGGGTTTTGAAATTTAAAACTAATTTTGCAAGAAAATTAAATTGAACAGGTATTTAAAACTGGGTTTTAAGACACTTAAGAAAAAATCAGATTCCAGGGCAAGTTCATGTCAAGGATAGCATGCAAGGAAATTCCATCGATCAATTTAAAATAAAGATTTAGGTGGAACATCAGAAAAATATTACAAATTCCAGGGTTTGGCAATTCATAAAGTAGATTGTCAATTTCCTATATCCTTTCGGTCTCTAGGGAAATTAACAACTCCCAAAAACATCAGATTTATTCCTATGGATTAAATTCCTCTTCTCAGACACAATTAAAAATCCATATTATCAATTCTTAAATCCATTAATCAATTTTCACTTTTCAGTCTCAAATTAATTAATTATGAAAACCTAATCAAATGACTAATTTAATCAGATTAAGAAAAGGCACAAGAATTGATAAACCAATTTAAAATATTGATCGATTTAATTACCTGAACATGCATCCAAGACAATCACATAAATCCTAGAATCTGAAGAAAGGATTACGTACACATATTCATGTTAAACAAAAATATGGAAAGATAAAACCTGTAACAAAACTTCATAGAGAAAACAAGCCTTGATATTGCATCCAATCTTCAAAAGGTTCGATCACAATCCTCACCACAGATCAAAGGCAATTCAAGAACAAGAAAAACTCTAGGTTTAGGTCTCAAAAGTGGCATAAGTCCTCAATCTCGCCTAAACAAAACAATATATACTAGGTATAATTGTCCCAACATAGAAATAACTTAAAAGCATTAAAATCCGACTAATTAACCCCGTATGTCTATCGACGCAATTCCTGTCGATCGACATACATCTTCAATGTTGATTGCCCAAATTCGGCATCCCTGTCGATCGACAGGATTGTCTCCTTCTGTCCATTGCTTCAAACTTCAACACCAAGGCCGCAAAAATTTGTCCCTATGTTTCGATCGACATAAATCCTGTCGATCGAAACAGAGCGCACGACAGAAACCTCCATTTTCATACTTAGTCGATTTTTTACTCCAAAAACCTGCATTTTTCAGCATAACAAACAACTTAGATATAAAACTAATGCAATGCTCAGAATTTAAAGTAAACGTACTATAAAATCATCAAAACAACCTAAAAATCCATTGATAAGTGAACGAAATAGCGCACTTATCAACTCCCCCAAACTTGAACTATTGATCGTCCTCGATCAAACACCAAAAGAAACTTAAATTCATGCAAACAGAGATCAATGCCTCACAAGATTCATCACAATCTGAGTACACTCTCATCCAAAAGATAATGCAATAAAAATCCAATCCAAATTATCAATAGTTACGGGAAGAACCTCACAGATAGGAAGAATTTCATCAATCACTCATCACTCAAGTGTTTAGGACATGTGTTTCACTCAATTCAAAGTAATACAGTTTTCTTAACCATAAGTTTGGCAAATTTCTCATCTCTCCACTGCTTAGAAAGTAAGATAACTCAGTGAATCAAAAAGGTCTTTAATTTGATTGTAATGATGCTTTTCTAGAAGGTAGGTCGTTTTAGGCTGAGTGGCTAACACACTTATGATTTTCACAACTTCCCAACTGTCAATCCACATCACATTTCTTTCTCAACTTCCTCTTTTCTACTTATACACACATTTTCAGCAAATGTTCACCTTGTGAACTTATCCTACAATTTAAACCACAGTATAAACAAAACCCAACTGCACATAAGAGGGTAAACTTTTCTTCTCTCTCTCTTTTTTTTTTCATATAATTTTTCTCAATTCAGCTCAAATCCATGAGCATTCACATTTTCAACAAACCACAGCTCATAATCACACTACCCTTCTCATTTTCTAATTCAGTCCACATAATTGACTCACCAGAACACTACTTTACATCAAAAGAAAAACTTTTTCAGGCTCAAAGTGGCTACAAGTGGTCATGTGTAGGGTTAGTGTTTGGGATAAGGCTAAGAAAAGAGATGCCTAAGATCATTTTCACCAAGTCTCACATCAATACAGTCTCGAGAGAGAAATAAGCCAAATTCTAGAATCCAACTGCAAACTCGATCACACATGAAAGAAAAATTCAGGCACAAATCTCACTTGGTTATTTTGTTCTTCCCTAACAGTATCAAATCCAAGCAAGATAAATCAAGAAAAATCAAGAATCAGAGAGCAACTCATCATGCAGTATTCTCCTATCATTGGCTACTCCTCATGCAATCCTAATTGTCTCAATCTCAGTGTAGACCAATCATCAACCAAACAAGTTCATATCTAAGGAAGGAAGAGTACATAATCTCAAGTTACACTTAATGGATTTTGAACCTAAGAACAAATACATCGGAAGGTAACAAATACATCAGAAATGACTAAACTAAAGCAAATACAACTGAAAGGAAATAAAGTACAGGGAAATAACTGAAATTCATGGAAATAACTGAAATACATCAAATCAGAAATAAAGCAGTAAATGATAACGGATTCCATTCCCATAAGTCATCCTCCCCCAAACTTATTCAATACGAAAGAAATAATAAGTTTGAAAGTCAGCTTGTAGGAAGGGAATCAAGACCTCACTCCCTCGGCGTACTCTGATCGCGCTCCTCCCTCCTGTTACGACGACCATAGCGCAGGGCTGGCTCAAATGACAAGAAGTGCTCCTCCATCCGACGAGTCAAATCTGCTACGGCAGCGGTGTGGGCAGCCTGCTGAGTTCGGATGTCGGCCAGAATAGTGTCCTGTACCAACTGATGATCAAAAACTGCTCTGAGCTCGGTACGGAAGCTGGCTGTGGCTGCCGTCTGATCTTGCATGAACTGGAGGAACTGTCTCCAGTCGGGGACTGCGCTGGAAGAACGGGCACCACCGTAGGACGTAGAGGCACCATCCCCTCCCTCTGCAATAAAAGGTGGAATGGACTGAAATGGGGGGGGGATCAGATCGGGGTGGCACATCTCTCTGCTGCTCAGCCCAGTGCCGCTCATCGGCCAATCGCTCAGCCTCCTCCTCACGGGTACGAACCCGCTGATCCGGCGGTGTGCCGTCATGGTGAAGCAGTCAGGAGGTGGGTCATCCACCTAGGGAACCCTGAGTCCTGTCCATGTGGGCCTGTGAAGCCATAAACCAATTGTCATGAAACTCGAGGTCCGTGACATGTGTCAAGTCAGGAGCTGGCAGAAGAAACCTATCGCCATTGGAGAAGCGCAGGTACAAATCACTGCCATAGTCAATGAGGAAGCAGAACTGCTCCAGCTGGCCAATCACCAATGTCCGGTCACCAGCAATAGGTGTGAAAGCATGGACAGGAATATCGAAGTGCGCAACAATGGGGGTTACGAACCCCCACACCAGAAGTCACCTGGAGTGGCAATCAGTTGCCTCTTCCAATTCTCCATAACAAATGCAGCCAGACTAATATGCACTCCACCCAGCATAGCCCAAATACTGAATATCTCGCTTCCCCGGGCCTTCCCGTGCTCATTCCGGCCGAAGACAGATTTGCCGAACAACTTCTGAATATATCACAGCACCGGATTGTCGATGAAGGTCGCCTTCATGTTGCCAATGTTAAAGTCGTCTGGATCGGCTACATCAGCAATAGAAGGCCAAAAAGTCCCGACCTGGAACTTGGGAGGTGGGCTATACATGCCTCCTGGGGCACACCCAAATATCCCATCTAGCTCAGATCGGCTAAGTCGATGCGACTGCCCCCGCAGCTGAAACTGGATCCAATTAGGCTCGACGGGGGTTCCGCGGCGGCGACGGGTAGGCTCGATGATCTGGAGTGTGGCAAAGAACTCCAGGACCAAGGGGGAATGGTAGGCCACCGCTGTTCACTAAAGTGCCCCCAGCCACACCGGGCAAATAACCGCTGGATGTCATCCCCAAGGCCCATCCGGCGCTAATCAGCAGCATCGGGTACCGTGTTGCCTTCAAGGTGAAGGTCTTCATGTGGAGAAAATGGCGCCAGTGGTCGGGATAGGCAAAGTCAGGATCCCAATTCGGCAGCTCCTCAGGCACTAGGACCTGCTCGTCCTCCTCGCCTGCCTCAGACTCCATGTCAACATGCATCTCTTCATCCGTCCCCGGGTTATACTCCTCGTTAGAAGATGACATACTCAGCTCTCTACAAAAGCAACAAACAACAATCAGCACAAAGAATAATGAAGAAACTAGCAACTCCCCCAAACTTGCCTAGTGCAAGCAAATCCACAGAAATCAACCACAAAGAGGCATACTCATAGCAAAATAACCACCCAATCATGCAATTCATACCAAATCCAGGTGCACAATATCAACCAATAAGTCACAAAAACCAAAATGTACACATAGGAGAGACACAAACCAAGCAACAGTAAAGGGGGTGTGTATGAATCAAAATCCAAAATTCAACCTCAATTGGGGATACCCATTCCAAATTGACCACCCAATCATGCAATTAACACCAAAACCAAGTGCAAAGCATCAACCAATAAGCAAATCAAGCATAATTTGCAATTTGGAACGGTATAAATTGAGCAACAGTAAAGGGGGTGCATTTGGAATCCTCAAATCCTCAAAAATCCAAAAATATCAACAATTAAACCGCAAGGAACTCATATCGACTCTCCTACAACCTAGAACGAGCACTAGTAACCCGATATATGCCACAAATCGAAGCAAAAACCAACAATTCAACCCAAAACACAAAGGGGAAAAACTAGGGCTCATAACTCAAATAATGCACAAAATCATGTAGATAGAGACCAATAATTCCAAAGGAGAGATGAGAATAGAGTTTACCTCATGTGGAATGGAGTGGCAGGCAAAAATCGATCGTGGGGAAGGTTTTGGAAGGGAGGCGTGCGTGTGTGTCGAAAGATAGAGAGAAAAGAGTGAGGGAAAAAACTACCCGTTCAGCGTTTTAAAAAGCAGAATTCGCGCGTCTGTTTTGATCGACAGGCACGCTGTCGATCGAAAGACGCGCCATTTTTCAGATATTTGTTTTTTTCTTTTTTATATTTAATTAATTAAATAAATAATACGTAATTAAATGAAACCCTAAAACACGCGTGTCAATCGACGGACATGTTGTCGATCGACACAATCGACGACTCGACAAAAATTGAGATGCGACAGACATGTCGATCGACAAACTATGTGTCGATCGACGGGAAATTTAATTTTTTTTTGAAAAATAATTAAATGCGAAATTAAAATTAAAACCGGCCTGTCGATCGACAGGCCGGGTGTCGATCGACATATTGAACAACTTGACAGAAATTGAAGATGGCACTCGTGTCGATCGACAGGAATGTTGTCGATCGAGATAGAGGCTCAAATTTTTAAAACTGGATTTAAAAGCTGGAAATTTTTCTAAGGCATTAAACAAATCATAAAAAACCTAAGACTCGAAAAACTGACTCTAGAACTGAAATAATGCAATAAAGTGATGGGTTACCTCCCAACAAGTGCTTCATTTAACGTTGTTAGCTCGACGATACCTCAGATTACGGCCGGTTCAGATAATGCACTTCCCACAGCTCCAATCTGCAACGGGCTGTAGTAGCGCTTGACTCAGTTTCCATTGACCCTGAAGATAGTGCCATCTTGACCAGCTTACTCCACCACTCCATTGCTGGCAATGTTGACCATAATATATGGTCCATTCCACTTGGACTGCAGCTTTCCTGGCATGAAGCGGAGGCGAGAATTAAAGACCAGAACCAGATCCCCTTTGTAGAATTGTCGCCTCTTCAGGCCTTGGTCATGGAATCTCCTTGCTCGGAGCTTGTAAATCATGGAATTCTCATATGCCTCTTCTCTGAACTCGTCCATTTCATTCAAATATGCAGCCCGGCTTTCAGCAGCAGCCTTCCAGTTTAGATTCAGCTCCTTCATGGTTCTCCATTCCTTGTGCTCAAGCTCCACAGGAAGATGACAGGACTTACCAAAGACCAACTGGAATGGAGACATACCAATCGGCGTCTTGAGAGCAGTACGGTAAGCCCACAGTGTGTTGATGCGGCTAAAAGTTCAATCAAAATTAAACTCCTAGCTACACAAGAATAAAATTTGTCAAATCCAGGTCCTTCTTCCCTTCGCCCGCTAGAATA
>JAPKLW010000688.1:351269-377306 GCA_026898455.1 Plectranthus barbatus
GGAATCTAGGGAAACTCCTCACTAGATCTAATGAAAAATGACCAAAAACCCTCTAAATAACTGAATTTCCCCCTTTTATAGACAAGCAAACAGGGCCTCGGATCGCCCGGTCGAAGTATGGCTCGCCCGGTCGAAGCTGGAAACCACCAAAATGCTGGAAAAACTCGGCCAGGCTCGCCCGGTCGAAGTGGCTCGACCGAGCCACCTGTCTGTTGGCTTGGCTCGGCCGGTCCAAATTGGCTTGGCCGGTCGAGCCCTCTGTCCGGCCTCGCTCGGCCGGTCCTGCTCCGCTCGGCCGGTCCTGCTCTGCTCGGCCGGTCGACGCCTCCAAACTCCAAACACGTGCGATTTTCCTCCAAAACTCCACCAAAAATGCTCGTTTATGCCCAAAACCTATCCTACAACATTTAAAACACAAAAACACGAAAATAAAACCAAAATACGACAAAAATATATGATACAGGAGTAAAATAGCCACAAACAAGCATGCACACACATCAAAATATGGGTCATTTTACGCACGTATCATGCGTCATCGAGCTTGAATGCCCAATCCTTCTTCATCTTGACAGTCTTCTCAAGGATCCCTTTGATCTCCCTATTGGACAACTCAACGAGGCCATTCCCTTGAGGATGGTATGGAGTGGTAACCCTGTGCTTGACACCATATCGAGCAAGAAGAGCAGTTATAGTACGATTACAAAAATGGGAACCATCATCGCTTACCATAGCCCTCGGAGTGCCATAGCGAGTCACCACATACTTCTGAAGGAAGTTCACCACAACCTTGGCGTCATTGGTTGTAGTAGGAATGGCTTCCACCCACCTGGAAACATAGTCAACAACCAAAAGAATGTAAGTAAAACCTCCTGAAGGTGGGAAGGGTCCCATGAAGTCTATCCCCCAAACATCGAATATCTCGACCTCAATCACTGGGGTCTGGGGCATCTCATCCTTCTTTGAAATGTTGCCCATCCTTTGACACCTGTCACAGTTAGAAACAAAGGCCTTGCAATCACCATGGATGGTTGGCCAGTAGAATCCACTAGAAAGGACCTTGAAGGCGGTCCTGTTGGTAGCAAAGTGGCCACCGCTAGGAGAGGAGTGACAAGCTTCGATGATCTTGAAGAAATCAGGCTGAGGGACACACCGGCGGATAATGGTATCGGCACATCGGCGCCACAGGTACGGATCCTCCCAATAGTAGAATCGGACCTCCTTCAGAAATCTCTTCCTTTTCTGTAGGGTAGACTTCGGAGGGGGAACTCCACTCACCAAATAGTTGGCATAGTCAGCATACCAAGGTGTCTTGTTGAAATAATACTCCTTGAGGTCCCTATCTCTGCATACAAAGACCTGTTCATCAGGGAAGGTCTCTTGGATCCTCATCTTCTGGTCATCCCCCTCAACCGGGTACTCCAACCTGGAGAGATGGTCGGCAATCACATTCTCACAACCCTTTCTATCCTTGATCTCCACATCGAACTCCTGAAGCAACAGGATCCATCGGATCAACCTGGGCTTGGCATCCTGCTTAGCAAACAAGAATTTAATGGCAGCATGGTTAGTATAAACAATAGTTTTCGACCTTATCAGATAGGGCCAAAATTTATCAAAAGCATACACAACAGCAAGCATCTCCTTCTCCGTGGTGGTGTAATTGCATTAGGCAGGGTTCATGGTCTTGCTGGTATAGTGAATGACATGGAAGAGCTTCCCCTTCAGCTGTCCTAGAAACGCTCCAACTGCAAAGTGGCTAGCATCACACATGAGCACGAAGGGCTCATCCCAATCCGGAGAGGTGAGGACTGGAGCAGTCACCAATGCCTTCTTCAACTGCTCGAAGGCCTTCAGACAATCTGCATAAAAAACAAAAGAGACATCTTTCTCAAGCAGATTACAAAGAGGTCTAGAGATCTTAGAGATATCCTGTATAAATCTGCGGTAGAACCCGACATGGCCTAGGAAACTCCGAACTCCCTTCACATTCAGTGGTGGCGGCATCTTCTCAATTGCCGTGATTTTGGCCTTGTCCACTTCCAAACCTTCAGAGGACACCCGATGCCCTAGTACAATTCCTTCCTTCACCATGAAGTGGCACTTTTCCCAATTCAGGCACAAGTTTGTCTCAGCACACCTCTCCATCACAGTAGCTAAATTCTGCAAACAAACATCAAACGAGCTACCAAAGACAGAAAAGTCATCCATAAAAACCTCCATAATGTGCTCAATAAGATCATGAAAAATAGTAGGTGCATTGCACAAACCAAAAGGCATTCTCCGGTAAGCAAAGACTCCATATGGCAAGTGAAAGTTGTCTTATGCTGATCTTCCGGGGCCACTGCAATTTGGTTATAACCAGAATAACCATCCATAAAATAGTAGTAGGGATAACCTGACAGTCTGTCAAGCATCTGATCGATGAAGGGTAGAGGGAAGTGATCCTTGCATGTGGCGGCATTCAGAGCTCAGTAGTCGATGCAAAACCGCCATCCTGTGACTGGTCTCGTCACCACCTCTTTGCCATCCTCATTCTTCACAATCTGCATTCCCCCTTTTTTGGCCACAACTTGTGTCGGACTCACCCATTGACTGTCGGAGATGGGATAGATCATCCCATTGTCTAGAAGCTTCAATATTTCCTTCTTCACGACCACTTGCATTGTAGGGTTGAGTCTTCTTTGAGCTTGTCTCTTTGGCTTAGCCTTTTCTTCCAAATTGATCATGTCTTGACATATGGTTGGACTGATTCCTTTGATATCTGCCAGTGTCCATCCAATAGCTGACTTGTGGTCCCTCAAAACTCGTAGCAGTTTCTCCAACTCTGTAGAAGTAAGAGAAGAAGACACAATTACAGGATATGTATCATCAGAACCCAAAAAAGCATATTGTAAATGAGAGGGAAGAGGTTTCAGCTCCAAAACAGGTGGTTCGGGACATTTTTCCGCCCCAGGCGCGGCTGTGTCGACTGACACAGCCTCTCTGTTGACCGAGACAGAGGCTACTTGCTTCTTCTTCTTCCTCCTGGACTGCCTGTCGACTGGGTGATTTTTGGCAACTCTATCGATCGACAGGTTTCCTGTTGATCAACAGGATGGTGATTCTCCAGCGGTCGATGCTGGTTCTGTGTCGAGCAAAACAGAGGTTTCTACCACGGTCTCCTCCTCCTTTTCACTCCCTTCTTCGGCCTCAGATTCAGCCCCTTTCTGTTCGGGTCCCTTGTAAGACTTGCCACCCCTCAAGGTGATGGCGTTGACCTGATTTCTCTGATTCTTCGGGTTTGCCTGAGTGTTGCTCGGTAGTTGCCCTTGTTTATGTTATGATCCAAGGGATGCGGCAATCTGGCTGACCTGTGTCTCTATAATCTGAGCATGTATCTCCACTCCATCCACCTTGGAGTTGATTCCTTCCACTTCTTTCTCCAACTGCCCAACTCTTTTATCGGACCCTTGCATGAACTTGGCTAGGATTTCCTCAAGGTTCGGCTTCTTCTTTGGTTCCACAATTTCTCCATTCTCCACATTGAATCCAGAGAGAGGTTGCTCGGCAGCATCAGGATTTGAATATGAGAAACCTGGGTGGTTCCTCGCCTTGTTGGGATTGTAGCCTTGATTGTAGTTCTGATTGTAGCCCTGATTTTGTGAATATCCTCCTTGGTTGTTATTCTGATAACCACCTCTTTGGACAAAATTGACATCAGCGACATCAGTCTCACAAGAAGAGGACGGAACTGGATCGACAGCAGCAACGGTTCGTCCGGATTCCATCTTGGCAAAGTCCTCTCTCAGCTTCTTGATCTCTCCCAACAAATCCACCTTAGGTTTTGCTACCTTCTCCACAGCTTTAACTGGTTCCTTGCGGCTGCTAGACCATGTTTGACTTTTAGTTGCCATCTTCTAAAAGAAGGCCATGGCTCTTTTGGGACCCTTTGTCATCACAGAGTCCCCCAATGTGGAATCCACCAGTTCGACAGTCCTTTCATTCAATCATTCGTAGAAAGTCTCAGCTTGATCTGCCAAAGATAACCCGTGGCCAGGACATACTCTCAGCAACTCATTGTATCTCTCCCAAGCCTCATAAAAGTTCTCATCATGTCTCTGAGAAAACCTGTTGATATCCTTCTTCCTTTGCCTGATGACACTCGGGGGAAAGAAATTCATCAAGAATGCGTTCCTCAATTCCTTCGAAGTGCTGATATTGGTTTTATCCAGAGCAGAAAACCATGACTGGGCCTTGTCTCGCAGAGAAAAGGCAAAGAGCCTCATCCGCATGGCACTTTTGCTGACTCCACTGATCTTCACAGTGTTGCAGAGCATGATAAATTTGTCAAGATGAGCATAGGGGTCCTTAGTAGCTCGGCCCCCATATTGACTCTGCTGCACCATCTGCACCAAACCAGTCTTCAGCTTAAAGTTATTGGCATTGATGCCAATGCTGAAATCAGTCTCCTGGAACTTAGGTCTGTATCTCTTCTGGATAGCATTTTCATTTTCATCCTCGTCAACATCAAACCCTAAACCGTCATCCTCATCTTCATCATTTGAAGATTCTGCAGGTGGATTATTGTCCCGAGGATTCCTGTTGTTGGCTCTTTCCTGATCCAACATAATCATGTGCTCCCGCATGGCTTGCATCTCTCTCAAAAGTTCTGTTGTCTGCTCGGAGTAAGGTTGGGGATATTCTCTTGATTTTCTTCAGCCATTTTGACAGTTTCACTGCTGGAAGTGGCTTCCTCTCGGTGTCTCCTGCTGTTGTTTCTTCTGCACGTAGCCTCAATTTCAGGGTCGATTGGAATCAGTGCCTTACCGCTCCTCCTTATGTGCATTAACTACCTGAAAATAAGTCAATGGAAGAGTGAGTAAACACAGAATAGCAAACAAACTAAAGGAAATAACTAACACACGAAATAAACAAAAATAATTGAAAAACGAATTCTCTGTCGATCAATAGGCTCTATCGATCGAAATGCAGGTTGTCGGTCGAAACAAAGGGTAAAATTTAAGGGAAAAATTGGTGAAAATTTTAAAGGAAAATAATAAGAAAATCCTGCAAAAGTGAAAGGGAAATTAAAATTAAAATTACAACTTAAATCAACAACCCTAAACAGATTCAATAACAAGATAATTCTAAACAATCCCCGGCAACGGCGCCAAAATTTGATCACTAATTTTTTTATGATACTTATAGAGTAGTGACAAGTTTAAATTATCGATCCCACAGAGATTGTAAAAACAAACATCTCATATATTGAAACATTTGTTTTCGGTTTGTTGTCTAAGTAAATAGAAATTTGGATGGGTTTTGAAATTTAAAACAAATTTTGCAAGAAAATTAAATTGAACAGGTATTTAAAACTGGGTTTTAAGACACTTGAGAAAAGATCAGATTCCAGGGCTAAAAACTTTAATAATATGTGTTCTTTATTTCTAATCATGTTTAGTGGCTAAAAACCCTAGCAGATTCTAGGGCTTTGATAATCTTTCTGATGTATGTTTAATTGATTCAACTATATAGCATGGTTCAATTCTTGGTTTTGATTCAAATCGAATCAAGAATTAATGAAGGATCGAGAGATGAAATTGATCTATATTTGCAGTTATTAATTGAAGGGTTGAGAGGTGAAAATTGATAATAGGAAGAGGGAATTAAATGCAATTGTTTTCTGTCTTAAAAGGAAGATTCAAATTGTAGGATTTAATTAGACACTAATCGAGATTGATTAATGATGTGTTCTTGTGACTGAGAGGAGATAGTCACACATTACTAATATAGGTTTAAATTGCCACACATGAAATTTAATCCATTTGAATCTAATTATTCCGCATTGCTGAATTGATGATTTTTACATGTTGATGGTTTGATTATCTACCTTGGAATCTGTCTCTTTAATTGTTATTTTCAAAATCCCTTTAATTTATGCATTGTCATCTTTCAATTTCAAAACCGAAACCCAATTTTCGATTTACTCAAATAATTGTAATTTAAAAACTATGGCTAATACATGGAATAGTCTCGTTACGTAGTCCCTGTGGGTTCGACAACCTTAGTGTTTATAAATTTATTTGCATCACCATATTATAATTTATCTGTAATGTTTACAGTGATCAACTTCTTGGTTCGACAGTATAGATCGCATCATGCATTCCTAATCCCACTATCAATAATCACCTCTCGGTCCTTCTATCAATAGCTAGACATCTAAACTAATTTTCACCACTCGGTCCTTCAATTAATTTAGAATTATGAAATAAAACAGGAATCATGAACTATTAGCAATGAATCAATTAATAAAACCTAAACTTGCATCCAGAACTGTTCTACAAACCCTAAAATCTGCTAGGAAAATTAACTAAACATAATTAAATAAAAAGTAAATTACATAAATAAAATAAGAATTCTAAAGTGCATAAATTAAAGTACTAACCAATCGCAGAGGGGTGAAAAAGATTTCTTTGAGAGATTTAAATTTATCCAAAAAGAATTAATTTTAAATTATCTGTCTGTGTTGAACTTAAACAGATTCACGACCAAAATATGACCATTAAGCATTATAGAGGCTGCAGCATGTAACCGACATGATACTCAACAATCTTTTCAGCACCCCCAAACTTAGAATTCAACTAACTTCTCTCTATCTGAAAACTAATTGTACTCAAAATAACTTCAAAACTAATCTACTGCAAAACTAAAGCTTAAAGACAAATTAAAATATTTACAAGAAAAACTAACTTCACTCAGACTTGTGTACCACAAGCAAGAGAGAAATCAGTGGTACCTCAGATATTCAAGCATCATGCAGGGTAGTGGATGGCTTCTCCCTATTGAAGACTCCACCATGATAGATCTTTACGCGCTCACCATTAACCTTGAATTCTCTTCCAAATGCCTCATCTTTCAAGTCTACTACTCCATAGGGGTAGACCTTGGTGATGGTGAAAGGTCCAGACCATCTGGACTTTAACTTTCCAGGAAGTAGCTTCAATTTGGAATTGAGTAACAACAATTGGTTCCCTGCTTCAAAAATTCTGAACCTGATCCTTTTTGCATGCCACATCTGACTTCTTTCTTTATAAATCCTTGCACTCTCATAGGATGCCAGTCTCATATCTTCAAGCTCATTGATCTCAGCACATCTTCTTTCACCAGCAGCTAGCAAGTTAAAATTGAGCTTCTTCATGGCCTAGTGAGATTTGTATTTCAGCTCCAAAGGCAAATGACAGGCTTTTTCCAAACACTAGCTTGTAGGGTGACATTCCTAGAGGTGTTTTAAAGGTTGTCCTGTAAGCCCAGAGTGCGTAGTCCAAATGCTTGGACCAGTCTTTTCTGTTTGGACTCACCACCTTTTCAAGGATCCTCTTAATTTCTCTGTTGGAAAGTTCAGCTAGGCCTTTTGTTTGCAGGTGATATGCTGTAGCAACTTTGTGTCTGATCTTGTACTTAGCCACCATGCAGGCTAAGCTTTTATTGATGAAATGTGATCCTTCATCACTAATGATGGCTCTAGGGGTACCAAATCTAGTGAAGATGTGCCTGTGCAAGAACTTCATGACTGTCTTAGCATCATCTTTTGCACATGCAGCAGCCTCTACCCATTTGGAGACATAATCCACAACAACCAATATGTAGATATTCCCAAAGAAAGGTGGGAATGGGCCCATGATGTCCAGCCCCCAAACATCAAACAATTCAAGTTCTAGAATATATGTCATGGGCATAGCATTTGAGGCTTGCAAGTTGCTTACCCTTTAGCACTTATCACAGTTCTTCACCAACTCATGAGCATCTTTGAAGATTGTAGGCCAATAAAAACCAGATTGAAATACCTTAGTTGTTGTTCTTTGTCCTCCAAAGTGACCTCCATATGGGGCTGAATGGCATTTATGCAAAATATCTGCAATCTCCACTTCAGGCACACATCTTCTCAACACTTGATCAGCACAAAGTTTGTACAGATAAGGCTCATCCCAAAAATAATGTTTAGCATCATGATAAAACTTCTTTAATTGCTGCCCTTTTCTTTCTGGAGGAAGAAAACCAGTTGCCTTGAAATTAGCAAAATCAGCAAACCAGTGAGGAGTGTCACATGAGACAATGAATAACTGCTCATCAGGGAACCACTCTTGAACCTGAATATCCTGTTCATCTGTAGAAACTCCTTCCAGTCTAGATAAGTGGTCAGCTACCTGGTTCTCAGTTCCTTTTCTATTTTGAATTTCCAAGTCAAATTCTTGCAGCAAAAGCACCCATCTAATCAGTCTTGGCTTTGCATCTTTCTTTGATAGAAGATATTTGATAGCTGCATGATCTGTATGCACCATAACTTTTGCTCCCAACAAATAAGCTCTGAACTTTTCAAAAGCAAACACTACAACTAAGAGTTCTTTCTCTGTGGTGGTATAATTGATTTGGGCATCCACCAATGTTTTACTAGCATAGTAAATGGGGTGGAAAATTTTTCCCTTCCTCTGCCCCAATACAGCTCCATTAGCAAAATTACTTGCATCACACATAACCTCAAATGGTAAGGGCCAATCAGGCACACACATAATAGGAGTTGTAACCAAGGTCTCTTTCATAGTGTCAAAAGCTACATGGCATTCAGATGTGAAATTGAATGCTGAGTTATGCTCCAGCAAGGAGCACAGAGGCTTAGAAATTTTTGAGAAGTCCTTTATGAACCGTCTATAGAACCCTGCATGTCCCAAAAATCTTCTTACTCCTTTAACTGATAATGGTGGAGGCAGTGTCTCAATAATAACTATCTTGGCCTGTTGTACCTTGATCCCTTTCTTTGAGATTTTGTGGCCCAAGACAATGCCCTCTTTGACCATGAAATAGCATTTTTCCCAGTTTAGGACCAGATTGTTCTTCTCACACCTTGCTAAAACCTTCTCCAAGTTGTTCAAGTAGGTAATGAAATCAACCCCAAACATTGAAAAATCGTCCATGAAAATCTTACGGTAATCCTCCACCATTTATGAGAAAATAACTGTCATGCACCTCTGAAATGTGGTTGGTGCATTGCACAACCCAAAAGGCATATTTCTGAAAGCATATGTACCAAAAGGGCAAGTGAAAGTTGTCATCTCCTAGTGTTCTGGCTGTATGGTAATTTGATGGTAACCTGAATAACCATCCAGGAAGCAATAGTACTCCTTACTAGCCAATCCGTCTAGCATCTGGTCCAGAAATGGTAGTGGGAAATGATCATTCCTTGTTGTATTGTAGAGCTTCCTGTAATCAATATAGATCCTCCAGCCCATGACTGTCCTTGTAGGAATAAGCTTATTATTCTTGTTCTCTACCACTGTGATTCCTCCATTTTTTGGAACACACTGGACTGGACTCACCCATGAGCTAACAGAAATAGGGAAGATTATACCTGCATCCAACCATTTTATGATCTCCTTTTTCACAACTTCTTTCATCAATGGGTTCAATCTTCTCTGCCTTTCCACAGACCCCTTAGAATCATCTTCCAAAAATATCTTATGCATACACAGGGATGGGCTGATCCCTTTTATATCAACAATTGTCCACCTAATGGCTTTCTTGTACTTCTTTAAAACCTGAATCAGCCTCTCTTATTTCTCTATTTCCAAGTCAGTGGCTATAATCACTGAGAGTGTCTCATGTTCCCCCAGATACTTTAAGTAAGCTGGAAGTGGTTTTCAGGTCAACTGAGGTGGTTCATCTGCAGATGGTTTTTGAGTCTGAGTTCCTGCTGCAGACATTTCTAACAACTCAAATCTCTCCCTGTACATCCCTGGCTTGTTCTCCTCCCTCAGTTCCTTAATAGACTCAAGCTCATCTAAGACTTCTGAATCTTCTTCATAAATTTCATCCAACTTTTCATAGACTAGAGAATCCATCAGGTCTATTATAGAGCACTCTTCAAAAACATCCCTTCTATTTTTCATAGACTTGGACATGTTGAATGTAACCTGTTGATCATGCACTTGCATAATAATTTCATCATTCTTCATGTCAATTAGTGCTCCTCCAGTTTTTAGGAAGGGCCTTCCCAAGATAATAGGTATCTCCTCATTTGCTTCACAGTCTAGAACTATAAAATTTGCTGGAAATATTAACTGCTCCACCTTCACTAAGACATCTTCAATTTTCCCTTCTGTGTAGACTGTTGACCTATCTGCTAACAGCAAGGTTACAGTGGTAGGTCTGGCCCCTCCTATCTTTAACTTTTTGAAGATGGATAAGGGCATTAAGTTAATGTTGGCACCAAGGTCACATAGTGCTCTGCCCACATCTTGACCTCCAATAGAACAGGGAATTGTGAAACTCCATGGATCCTTGAGTTTAGCTTGCAATTTCTGGTTGAACTGGGCACTTGTTTCTTCAGTCATGGCTACAGTCTTAAATTCACCCAGAGTTCTCTTCTTTGTTAGGACATCTTTCAGAAACTTAGCATAGCTAGGCATCTGCTCTAGAGCTTCCACAAATGGGATATTGATGTGTAGTTGTTTCAACATCTCAAGAATTTGTTGAATTTGAGATCTTCCTTCATTTTCTTGAACCTCTGAGGATAACGTGGAGGTGGAAGAGTGTACTTTCCTGTCTCATTTTCCTTTAATTTCACTTCAGGTTGAGCATGTTGCTTACTTTCTGCAGCATGATCCTGGGCATCTTCCTGAGTTACCTGTTCTACGATAGGTCCACCCTTTGCACCCTTCTTCCGAAAGTTAGATGTATCTCCTAGATCTTGTGGTTCTGGAGTAACTTCAGCTAACTTAGTACCACTTCTTAGAGTTACTACCTTCAGTTGCTCTTTTCCAGGCCTGAGATTAATTGTACCACCAGGCAGAGTGCCTTGTGATCTGTTCTTCATTTCAGAAGCCAGTTGGCTAATTTGTACTTCCAGATTCCTAATGGTTGCTTCTTGGCTTTGACTTATTGCCTCAGTTTTTACCATAAATTCTTTCATCAAGTTCTCTAGAGACATAGAAGCTTGAGCAGGGTTCTGCATCTGCTCTTGCTTCATATGTTGTTGTTGTTGGAATCCACAATGAACATTCTGTTTCATCTGTGGCTGCTGGCCTTGTTGTTGCATTGGTGGTTGTTGCACATGTTGTTGTGACCCTGAAGAGTTCCCTTGATTTGACCAAGAGAAGTTAAGATGATTTCTCCATCCTATGTTATAAGTAGATGAGTATGGGTTATTCTTGTTATTCCCCATATAGCAAACAGAAAGAGGATTGTGTGGGAACTCATCAAACAAGTGTGCTTCTCCACAGTATATACAAGAGGAATCCACCAACACTTGATTCACTGTCTGCTGTAATGGTTGTGATGGTTGTGGGGCTTGATTTGCTGCCATGGTTGCTTTTATGCTCTTCACAGAGGTTCCTATTGCTTCAATCTGACAGAGGTTCCTATTGCTTCAATCTGAGCTTGCATAGCAGTCAAACCACTTGATTTAGCAACTCCACTTACCTTCTTGGTAGTTTGTGCTCTAGCATTTGACCATTGACAATTGTTCTAAGAAATCCTCTCTAAAATTTCAAAAGCTTCATTATAGGTTTTCAACAATATGGCTCCATTTGCAGAGGCATCTAGAACCAACCACGAATTGAGATTCAGTCTATTATAGAAAGTTTCCAACTGAATGCAATGAGGTATGCCATGATGAAGACATTTCCTCAACAACTCCTTGTGTCTTTCCCAAGCCTCACTGACTGATTCATCATCCTGTTTGAATGCCATGATGTCATTTCTGCACCTTGTGTTTCTGATAGGAGGAAAGTACTTCAGCAGGAATTGCTCTGCCATATCATTCCAGGATGTGATGGTTTCTGGTTGAATATTGTTCAACCATGACTTGGTACTGTCCCTCAGAGAGAAGGGAAACATCCTCAACCTTAATGCTTCCTTAGACACACCAGGTAATTTGAAGTTGTCACTCACATCTTGGAAAGATTTCAGATGAAGATGAGGGTCTTCTGATGCCAACCCACTGAATTGCCCTATGGTTGGTCCCGAAATCAGAGTGCAAAACTGTGCAGCGGAAGGTAATGTTTATGCAGCGGAAGTAAGTAGATAGTTGCACTAGTTTAACTAAAATAGAGTATAGTCAGTTTTGTGTGTTTGAAGACTTAAGCTTAGTATTGTCCTGGTTAAGTCAGTTTCACAGTATATACTATTCAATACTTTGAAGTATTGAAGGTTTCAAAGTCAGTTTGTGAAACAGAAAACAAAGCAGTAAGTAAAGAAAGTTGTAAAGAACACACAGGACTTATAGTGGTTTGGATCTCAATATCCTACATCCAATCTTCAGACCCAAGGTCTGGATAATTCACTAAGTTAATACAAGCGTCCTTACGATCTATACACAGTCCGATGGCACCTCCGTCCTCCGATCAGCTGTGGCACTCGCCTAGGAACTCCTTGCAGACTCAATCTTTAGGTTGAAGTGGGGACGCACCCCGCAACCTCCTTCCCGGTGGTTGGATGTTTACTTGTTCTTCCCAAAAATCAGGTGGTTGGCATAAGCCCGTGAGAATCAGTATCCCAGACTAGGAAACTGACTGCTATGAATATATCTCAGAAAGATATATTCACCAAGAAGAGCTTCAGCCTCGTGCTAGGAGAAGTTAGCATGGTGGGTAACTTGAGTCGGAGACTTAGGTCTCGTGTTAGAAAACACGGAAAATCAGAGAGTTTGGCAGAGGGATGGCCTGAAAGATCACACTTTTACTTCTCAAGACTATCGGATTTTGAATTTTGTTCAGGCAACCTGGTAAGGTTAGGAGGGCTGGCCTTTATATAGAGGAGGACCTATGGAAATTTGAATTTCTATCCGTTAGACTCATAAATCCAGACGTTAGACTCATAGATTATATTGTCCAATCGTAGCTCATGCCTTAGGTCTCCTTTCTGCTCTGCTCTGCAGCGTCTGTGTACGTTACACTAACTTTATGTTAGACTTCTTTTCAGCCCGAGTAATCCCAGTTTGGATAACCTCGTACTGACTTGGGCATATATGAATGCCTTAGTCTGATTGAGCTTCGATATCTTTCGAAATGCTCATTCTTTAAAGGTAAAGGCTCTGATACTGACTATTAAAAGTCAGTACAACTTTGCCCTCATACTAACTTCCCAGGGTCAGTATGGTAAACCCTCATATTGACTAACCATAGTCAGTATGGAAAGCGCCCTCATACTGATTTCTCCTTATTAGTATGGAAATCCCTTGAACTGACTTCTCCTTAGTCAGTTCGGGAAAGCCCTCATACTGAGTGCTCCAACACAGTTTTAGGTCAAGGCTAGGTGTGCTGGTAGTCAGTTCTCGAGCATTCTCCTTTGCTCGGTCTTCAGCCTAAGTTCTATTACAACTCAAATCGATCCTATACAAGGATTACTATTTAGAACTCTAAAAACTGGAAAAACTGACTAAGATGGCTTACAATCTTTGACCCACCAAAACATCAAAAAGTAAGGAAGGAATTCTCTAAAAAAGAATCCTAACACCTATAGTTTGAAGCATCTGAAACATCACTGGCTTCAATTCAAATTGCACTGCTTCAATCTTAGGTTGCACATTTCCAGACTTCAACACATCAAACCTAGGATCTGCATAAGCTAGAATACATCTGTCATGACCAATGCATTTCCTAGTTCGTGCTCTCTTGCACCACCACCTCGGTTAGCCATTTGAGGTCTCTTTTTCCTCTATCTTATTCTATTTCTTCTGAAAGTTCTTTTGATTTCTAGATCAAATATCAGAACCTCAGGTGGTTCTCTCTGGTTCATACACAGAACAAACTTGAAAGTTAACAGCAAATTCAATATTAATAACTTCTTTGTTTTGTTTTTTTTTAGAATACTAAAATTAACTATAATTACAGTTAAAATAGCAACAAGATTCTATGGCATTCCCCGGAAACGGCGCCAAAAACATGATACGCGTAGAATGTGTAACAAAGTGCAAGTGTACATTGTCAAGTAGTATCTAGAAGCAAACTAGAGTTGAATCCCACAGGGAATGCCTTTTGTGTAGAATCATGCACACATGAACTAGCAACAGGAGTTTAAATCAATTTGGTTTAAAGTTGAGTGTATTGCAGAATTGATAAAGTAACATAAACAAGCAATGACAAGTAACTAACAAGACAAGATAAACAAGTTAATAAGCTTTCAATTAAGAGGAACAACTCAGGTTGCTAACTACTCTTGCTGTTTGAAATGTTGTAGCATTGTCCTAGCATGCATCTAGTGCTGAACCACAGATCTAATCTACTAGCTTTTCCAAACTATAGATCTAGCTAAGATGGACCCCTATCCACATATTCCTATGCTAAACAGAAGGCGATCCAGCTCAATACAAAACTAGTTCAATAGCACACTAACTCTACACATTTTCCAATGGCTAAAGTTAGTTCAAAACCAAGCTCTCTCCTAAAAATACTTTTCCAAGCATGAGCAAAAATGATTCTCAACTAAGTTGGCCAGACATAACAAGAAATGAATGATAAACACTCAGTTTTGATAGATTCAATAAGGATTCAATGTAAACACTGCAATAAGCCTATGCAAGATAGTCAACAACCCAAGTCTAAAGAGATTAGCTCATGGCTAACACTAGACAACTCATATCTAAGTATTCTTCACAAATAAACATAGAAACAAAGTAAACAGCTTAGAAATGTAAATCAGAAGTAGCTAAGGGGTTGAATTCCTTCAATCCCAAAAGAGTGCCCTCAAGATTCCTCCTTCGGTCACTACCCATCTTACTCCTTGGTGCTTGATCTTCCTTCCTCTGCAATCCTTCTGTATTTCTCTGTAAAATATCGCACACCCACAAAATGAGCTTTTTCTCCCTCTTATATGCAGATCCAAAATTCTAGAAGAAAATCTTTCTAGGTTTCCTCAATTAATGCTGAATTGCCTTCATTCTCCCTGCCTAGGTGGCAACAAACTTAGGTGCTTTCACTTTCCAGCTCAGCTCAGCATTAGCACGCCCATGTTAGCAACAAACAGATGGCCCAATTTGAAACTTTCTCTCTCCCCAACCTTCTCTCTCTAGATTGGCCACCATGCTACATCATGCGTTCAACATCTTCATTCAACATGCTCACTCTCTTTCGTGATTTGTACTTGATGTTTTCTTGCATTATTTTATGCTAAACTAGACACAAAAGAGTTAATTTGCAAAAACTATTCCTCTAAACACCAATCATGCATAAACATGCTTGTGTAAACCTAAACTAGACTTAAACAAGACTCAAAGGACTCGAATTTATTAATTTAAAGGCATAAATATAGCTCTCATGAGAGAGTTATCACATATCAGTCGACACAGAGGTAATGCTTCAGGTTTTTGGCACGTCTACCAACTTGGTCGACTTCCCTTGTGTCAGTCAGAGCAGCAACTCTGAGAAACTCGGCTCTTCTCATCTTTTGCTCACTTTTAGCCTCAAGTACCTACAAATCTTAGCATGGGAAGAACAACATCCTCTATAATACACTCATGCACAAAAATAACAAGAAACCTAACCTAATTTAACTAAAACAAAGGAGAAAAACATGGATAAGTGAGTACAAATATGAGCTTATCAAACCCCCCAAACTTGAATGCTTGATTGTCCTCAATCAAAAGAAAAGAAAGAAAAGAAATCTCATACAGTTGAAAGTGCAATGCCTCAAAAGATTCATCACATATAAAGAATAAAAAATCCACATCACACAAGCAGTTTGAAAGAGATAAGATATTCATCAACTTCGGAAGACTCACAAGAAAGTGTATCGCTCTTTCACACAAGTGTTTGGGTTTTCAATGAAAGCACTCACAACATGTATGAAGAAATTTCTACCATAGGCTTGCAAAATTTCTAGAATCTCCACTGCTCAAATGTGCACACAATTCAAGAATCAGAAATGACTTTTCATAAGGTTGTAATGTAGGCTTTTTGTGAAAGGTAGGGAAATATGGTCAAGTGACTCAAAATCAACTCTATTGCGTCCACCTCATCAATCTCAATTCACTTTATTCTAACCATCCACTCATCTCCTATTATATTCAACACAACCCAAGACTCATTTTTTCTCTTTTTCTCTTGTTTTTTCTTTTCTAATCCTTTTATGCTCTTATAGATAACAATTTTTTTTTCTTTCTTTTGAGCTTATAAGGAAACAAACAAACTTTTCATTTTTTTTTTTCTAGAGCCCAACCTTCTTTTGTACACCAATTTAAAAATTTCTCATCCACTTATATCAACTATCCTTATTTCACCCAAATCTTATAGACATGATACAAATCACCTTTTTCATAGCACTCTCTCATTGACAAGACAGAACTATAATGTTTTTCTTAACTCATAGACCAAGAAAGAAAAATTAACAGGCTCAAAGGGGCTATTCTAGGGATAAAATATCACAAGGGACAATGTTTAGGGTAATTTGGCTAACAAAGATGGCCTAAAATCATTTTCTATCCTTGTGCACACTATGGATTCTCGAAACATAACAGAAGTAAGTTCTAGAGAAATCAAAATATACAAGCGAATCCCATATCAAATGAAAAAGGCTCAAATTCTCATTTGGGTTCAAATATTTCTTCCTTAGTCAATTTCAATCCACTCAAACATCATGCAAGTGTAAGTTTCAATTAGATTCTATCATGCGGTATTCTACATTCATAGGCAATCAACCACAATCAAAATTAAATCACACTCATCCTCAATCGATTCCAAACTCACAATCAGTTCAAATAGGTTCAAAACTCAACAAGAAGTTTTCTTCACACTATATCCATATTTTTTTTCTAGGCATAAAATAAAACAAATAACAAATACTACAAAGCAGTAAAAAGGATAGAAAAGTTCGAATTTCTTGTCCCCCCAAACTTATTTCGAACTTGAAGAGTTAGAAAAAGTTTGAAAATCAGACAAGAATAAGAATTAGTACTTGACTGTTGATCTAAGACATTAACGATTTTATCCACCATAAAAATCTGCACTGCGTAACGAAGAACTTTTGGCTGCTGGCACTCTATGTCGATCGACAGTCTATGTGTTGATTAACATAGAGCCTTCATGCCAACTCTGGCATCGAGTCGAAGTGTAGCTTTGTCGTGATCTCTGTGTCGATCGACATAAGGCATGTTGATCGATACAGAGGTCGATCCTCCAATTTTATTTTTTTTTCGAAAATAAAACAAAAATAACAGAAAATTGGAATGTAAAACAAAGCAAAAGAAAGTGAAATAAAGCAAGTAAAGGTTGGGTTAACTCCCAACAAGTGCTTAGTTAACGTCGAAGCTCGACGGTACCTCTTTTTCTCAAGTCCGTGGTGGACGAGTGCGGACTCTCCTTCCTCGAACATCAACCATGTAGACCAGCTGATCTTGAATGACTGCACTGAGCTCGGGATGAGATGGTGTAATTGGCAATTTGTCCATCTCATTCCCTCGCTCCCATTCGATGACAATTTGATCTTCTTTTTCTTCTTCGATTTATTCCCCTTCATCCTCAAAATCTTCAGTAGAGGTGATCTTGTATCATTTAGATTGATGTCATCTTCTGTTGAGCTTGAATATGATCTTCTCATCATTGGCTCGTAAAGTGATCTCTCCTCCGCGACAGTCAATCAGTGCAGCACTTGTATCCAAGACCTCTCGTCCCAATATGAGGGGTGTGCTGCCTTCCTCCTTCATATCCAAGACTACAAAATCTGTAGGGAAAATTAGATGACCCGCATGAATGAGAACATCCTCTAATATACCTTTTGGGCAAGATACAGATTGGTCTGCCATCTATAGTGTGATAGTAGTTGGCCTTGGTTCTCCAATGTTGAGGCGTTTGAAAATGGAGAAAGGCATCAGATTGATGCTGGCACCTGTGTCACACAACACCTTTTGAAATTCAATCCCCCCGATCTCAACTAGAATTGAGAAGCACCCTGGATCACTCCTCTTGATCGGAATCTTCTTCTGTAGGAGTAGGCAGCACTGCTCGTGGATCTTCACTGTTGAATTCTCAACAAAGAGCTTTTTCTCGCTCATAAACTTGCGGAGATACTTCATGTAGCCCGGGATCTCTCTCAAAGCTTCAATCAATGGTAAGTTGATACTTACCTTCTTCAAGTTGTCCACAAACCTTGAGAACTTGGAATCCTCCTTCTTCTTGGGAAACCGCTGAGAAAAGGGCATCGGAGGTGTCGAAGCAGCTTTGGAACGTGGGTGGAGTTGGGGCTGCTTCTGTGTCGACTGGACTGGACTTGTGTCGCCTTGTCCTCTGTGTCGACTGACAAGGGGTGTGTCGGTCGACACACCTATAGAATTCCTATCGGTCGATTCTTCATCCTCGCTCGACATACCTGCATCATTTTGCTCTCTGTGTCAATCGACACAGGGTGTGTTGGTCAATACAGAGGGCATTCCTGTGGGAATTTCTTCTTCATCTCCTCCAAACTTGTTTCCGGGCATCCTTGGGCCTGTGTAGTTGGTTCCGGACCTCAACTTGATTTCTTTGCACTCCTTTTGGTTCTTGGGGTTCATTTCGGTGGTGCTTGGCAACTTTCCTTATTGATGTTGCGCAACAAGTGAGGTGGCAATCTAACTGACCTGCGTCTCGATAATCTGCACATGCTTCCCAAGCCTGTCCACCTTAGTGTTGACCCCTGCCACTTCTTGCTCAATCTTGCCAATCCAGTAGTCGGAAGCCTTGATGAATTGTTGCAACACCTCGTCGAGGCTCTCTTTCTTCTTCTCCACAATTTCACCATTTTGCACATTGAAGTCTGGTGGAGGGTGTTCGGCACCTTCAGGCTGAGCATAGGAGAAACCGGGATGAGCTCTTTGGTGATAGTGCTGGTATGCCCCTTGCCGGTACTAATTTTAGTATCCACCTCGATTCATGTAGTTCACGTCGGCTACAGGATCAACTTGTGCAACAGAAACACAAGCACTAGATGTCAGTTTCTCCATCTCCCCCTTGAGCTTCTCGATCTCCTTCTTGAGGGTGTCATCTTCCTTCTTCTCCACAGCTCGAACTTGAGGTCTCCTTGGATTGGCCCATTGTTGAGTGTGCAGGGCCATCTTCTTGAACAACTTGAGGGCTTTTTCAGGTGATAAGCTCATCGAAGAACCTCCAGCTGCATTGTCAATAGACTTTTGGGTTCTTCATTCACCCCTCTATAAAAGATGTGGGCATGCTCCTCGGTGTCAACTCCATGGCCCAGACAACTCCTCAAAAGCTCATTGAACCTGCTCCATGTCTCGAACAAGGACTCATCCATCTTTAGGTGGAACTGCAGGATCTCCATCTTCTTCTGAATGATCACTGAAGGTGGGAAGAATGCGGCGAGGAACTCTGCTCAGAGATCTACCCAAGTGCGGATGCTGCTGCAATCCATGGTTGTAAACCACGTCCGAGTCTAATCCCGAAGTGAGAAGGGAAACATGCGCAAAATCACATCCTAGCTAACTCCGTTCTGCTTGATGGTATCACACACCTCCACGAACATTCGGAGATGGGTGTACGGATCCTCCACTGCTCGACCACCAAATTGGTTCTGTTGAACCATCTGAATCAGTTTTGAGTTCAAAGTTATTGGCAGTGATATTAATAACAAATCCCTCATTGTCGGGCTATGGTCTGTACCTCCTTGGCATTGAATTGGGATCCTCGTCGTCGGAGTCCTCTCGGCGCCACCTTTCTCTTTCTCGTTCTCGTTCTCTTTCTCTCCTTGAAGCGTCGAGCCTGTCTACTTCTCTTTCAGCCATAAGTTGCTTAATGACTTCCTTCATGTGATTGACCTCTTAGACTAGAAGAAGGGCATTCCCTTGAGTGAGTTGTGTGTAGGGATCCTCCAAGGGTGGCATTCCATGGTCATCCTCATCACTTTGATTGTGGTATGACTCCATGTCTGAAGTTTTGCTTTGTTTTTTCCTTGCTTTTCCTTCTCCAGACTTTGGCCTCGATCTCTGGATCAAAAGTTTTGAGTGGTTCACCCCGAGCCCTCGTGTTCATACAACCTGAGAAAAGAACTGCAAAAAATCAGCCTCTATGTCGATCGACAGGGGCTTGATATGTGCGTAAAATGACCTTCATTTCGGTATGTGAATGTGCATGTTTGTGGCCATTTTACTCTCATATCATATGTTTTCGTTGTTCTTTTGTTGTGTTTTCGTGTTTTTGTGTTTGGAATGGTGTAGGTTGAGTTTTGAGCATAAAACAACACTTTTGGTTGAGTTTTAGAGGCAAATCGTCCGAGTTTGGAGTCAAAGGAGGATAAGCTCACTCGAGCAGAGCAGAGAAGGGAGTTTTCTGGAGTTCAGAGGCCAGGCTCGGCCGAGCAGAGCCTGGCTCGGTCGAGCCATATGGACAGAAGGCTCACTCAGCCGAGCGATGCAGGGTTGACCGAGCCACTACCAATAGAGAGCAGGCTCGGTCGAGGTTTTGGCAGTTATCGAGCCATCCTGGGCGAACCGAGGACCTGTATGCTCGCCTATAAAAGGGGGATTTTTTATTTTGAAGAGAACTTTTGGCCCATTTTTCAAATAAACACTAGAGAAATTCCCTCCCAATCCATCTTCCATCCACTTCTCATCCACATTCAAGGAGATCTAGGCCACATTCCTCCACATTTGGTGAAGATCAAGGAAGACCAAGGGGTAGATTGAGGACAAGGAATACAATTGAGGAAGATCTACATTTTACCTTCAATTTGTAATGGATTTTCTTACTCTTTCTATTGTATTGAACGAAATTGAAGGTATGAGGAGCTAAACCTTTATGTGAGTGTTGTTTGAATGGATGATTTGTGATATTGAGATAGAATGTTGACTGTTTACTTTCCTTTTAGAGCTTGAATTGCACTAGATCTTAATCCTTACCACCTAGGTGTAGGTAATAGCCAACCCAGGGGTATTTGATGTGAACACTGCAGCCAACACGCAGGTGGAATTATCGTGAATAGTGTAGATTCATACGATTCTAAATCCAATCCCTGTGCGGAGATAGGTCGTAGGGCAATAATCCACGTTCTAGAAGGAGTGGTCTAGGATTTGATAATGTAAATGTTTGATAGTTCTAGTATCATCAACGGTTGGCTCAACGTGACAAGGGGTTGACTAATTGAGGGTGGATTGCTCAATCTTCTAGGGATTAAATAGGTTTACAACACGATTTGATCTCAATTGAACACTTTAGACATTCTTACAACACTCACACTTTTCTCATTGTTGCACTTGATACTCTTTCTACCTAAGTTGAGAGAATTAATTGATTTGGTTATTGAATTAGTTTGAACATAATTAGAAATGTGCTTTATTTCATGTATGTTTAGTTTAGCTATGATTTTTGCCTAGATAATTGACAAACAACGACAAAAGCCTTGCCTAGCTATAAACTCCTATGCAAGTAAATGGTAGTCTATAGGGCGAATCGAAAGAACCTTGGATTGAAAATTTAACTTGGTTTGTGTGTTGAATTACACGTGCATCAAGTTTTTGGCGCCGTTGCCGGGGATTCTTTCTAGTAGGTATATAGATATTGCTGAAAGTTTGGAGAGTTGTATGCTAGGTGTTTCTAAATATGCTTAGCAGAAAGTAGATTGTTAAATATTAGTTTGTTGCTTGTTTTTGCTATAGGTTTGATAATTGGAGTATTGGTTTTTGTAGATTTTGAACGAATAGAACGTTCAAGGCTCGACAATTGGAAGCTAACATGGAGAATCATCGAGGAGTTAATTCGGAGAGGCTTCATAATCTGCAAAGACAAATGGAGGAAATTAAAGCTAAAATGCGAGAGAGACAAAGGACACGAAGGACACTCCGAAGTGTGTATGAGAACATGTGGGGATATGAATACCAATGGCCGGAAAAAGAAAGAGATTACCAAATGGTGGAAATGGTAAAAGAGACTTGCGAAGATGATTGGTTGAGAAGTCAAGTGGAGTTAATGCAAGAACAACTTAGGTTGTTAAGGAGTTCAAGTAGGAAAAGTGAGGAGATCAAGGAAAGAACATACAAAGAGAAGGATGAGATACTTGAGGAGACTTTGATACAAGAATCAATCATCATGAAACAATGGAGTGAAGCAAAGCGAGAGGAGAAACAATCACATGAAGTGTTCCCTCAAGAAGCTAAAGAGGATAAAGGCACCAAGGAAGAGATGCTAGTCATTGAAAGTGAAAAGAATGGTGCTCTTGAGATACCTTCACTTGAGGAGTTGCAAAAAGTCCCGGCCTTGGTACAACAAGACGAGGAAGAGCAAAATGATGAGGAAATTATGTCGGGGGGACCAAGTGGTGATATGGTGCTTGTCTGTCCTTCATTAGCGGTAGATAAAAGGGAAAATGAGGTGATCCTAGGAGAATTAGTGAATGAAATGTACGATTTGATCGGGAAAGGAGATGATGAGAAGTTGATGATCAATCCAAATGAGGGACGAGTCGAGACTTATATAATTTGGATACATTTGGATGAGGACTTGGAGATCAAATCAAAGAAGGAATCACCACATTTTATAGTCGAGTTTGTGAAGACATGCAACCCTTCTTGGAAGGATGAGAGGGGTGCAAGGAAGATCTCTCTTGACAAATTGCTTCCAAGTAAATGTCGATTAAGGGAGAAAAGTGTATTAAAAATCCACAAGATTTTTGACAATGGATGAGAATGGTGAGGTCGTCTAGCTACCGACGTTAAGGAAGCGCTTGTTGGGAGACAACCCAACTGTTTTTCTTTAATTTGTTTTAAATTCTTGCTTAGATAGTGTTAATATTTTTTCTTGTTTGTTTGTTAATCACTTGATTTACATGTGCTAGGGGGAGCGTTTGGAGTATGAGGAGTGATTGACTACCGTCGGCTATTTTAGAAGCTAGGTCTAACTTGACTAAGTTTGAGGGGAAATATGCTGATTGCTGGTTTCGGTTTACTCTTCTCCTCTCTTACCTCCTTATCTTCTTTAGTGATTTAGTTTGTTTGATTTTCTTTGTAAGGACGTTGAAGGATAGGATGGAGTGATGCCTCACCGCCTACCTTTTTACAAACTTAGTGTCACTTGACTAAGTTTGGGGGGAAGTGTCGGTAGTCGGTGATGTGGTTTATTCTCATCAATTCCTCTATCTCTTTACTTTGCTTTCTAGTTTAGTTTGTTTGAATTGAATAATGATTTGATCTTCGATTGGGTTGTATAATGATTTGATCTACTTTTTGGATTTGGATGTGGATTGGATGTTTGGTTTTTATGGTTATGATATGTTTTGATGGATTATTAGCGAGCTTACATGATTTAATACTTTCTATTTGGCATGGTTTGTGGATTGTTGAATGGTTTGGCATGTATGGTGAGCTAGTGGATAGTGTTTTATCATTGTTGATTATGGTTTGTGGAAAGTTTGGTGGAAATGAGAGCTTAATTGGTTTGTTTTATGCTCAATTGTTTGGTGGTGTTTGTGTTGATTTTGAGTAGGTACAAATAAGGCATGGGAGAATGGTTTGATCGTGGCTACCGATCGGTAATGCATTCTATCATTTCTCTTGTCATTTGTTCATTGCATGTAGATTGTTTTTTTAGGATGTTGTGTGCTTGTGTGTGTGTGTGTGTTGAACCCAAACAAGAACTTGAGATTGGACCATGATTGACTTAGTGGAGCTTGAATTTTGTCTCAACCAATGATAGGGCGGAATCTTGATGTCGATGCATGTTTGAGTCTTACTTTTGAATTGCCGAGTTTTGTGTGTGGTTAATGTGTTGGACTTGACAAAAAGCTGAGAGTATTTGAGCCATGATATTGTCATATCTTGTTCGTTTGAGAAAGGCTTTATTGAGAGTGAAAAATCTAGAACTTGCATCTATTCTCTATCTATTTGGCATGAGTATGGTGACTAGAAAATGATATTAGGCCATCAATTCTTAGTCCGACCTTGCACATCGGGAGTATAAGGTGGATTAACTTGATCAATTTTTGCCATTCATATCTTTGACCCCCGTGATTGAGCTTATTTGGAGATATTTCTTTGATCTTATTAGGACTAAATTTGGGGGGGAAAAGTGTATGAGGGTGAATATGATGTTGTGAGTTGGGTTGGGAATTGATTGGATTCGTGATGATTGAAAAATATTGAGTCATGAATATTATGAAATAAAGGATTGATTTGAATCCTAGAAAATGAGGCACCAACAAAAATTTTGGTGCAAGTGTGTGAAAAGGAAGAGAGACACCATGAAATGCATGAATGATGGTGTTAGAAAAAGAAAAGAGAAAAAAAAGAGAGAAGTGTTGTGAAAACAAATAAGCCTCGGGTATTGAAGTGGTTCGAAGGAAACAAGTTTGGGGGTTTTGGGAGATTGAGAAATTTAGTCACTTTGGCCCAAAACCACCTACCATTTAGTAAGCCACGTTATAACAAAAAACAAAGACCTTCTTGATTTTAGAAGCCAACTCATTGTACTATAGTGGTGAGAATGGATGCAACCCTATGGAAATTGAGCTTGATATCTTGTGATTGAGTGATTCTCATCATCCCTAAACACGTGAGGGAGTGCTTTCGTTTCTTTATCCATATTTGATGAGTGGTTCGAATCCTTATCATTCACCGTGTTACAAAGTTAGGTGATAATCTCGTTTGACAAGGGCATGCTAAGGTAATCAAGATGAGTTGTGAGGTATTTTCATGAGTTCAATTGATTGCTTTACTTTGTTTTGATTGAGGACAATCAAAGGTTCAAGTTTTGGTGATTTTGATATGTGCGTAAAATGACCTTCATTTCGGTATGTGAATGTGCATGTTTGTGGCCATTTTACTCTCATATCATATGTTTTCGTTCTTCTTTTGTTGTGTTTTCGTGTTTTTGTGTTTGGAATGGTGCAGGTTGAGTTTTGAGCATAAAACAACACTTTTGGTTGAGTTTTGGAGGCAACTCGTCCGAGTTTGGAGTCAATGGAGGATAGGCTCGCCCGAGCGGACCAGAGAAGGGAGTTTTCTGGAGTTCAGATGCTAGGCTCGGCCGAGCGGAGCCTGGCTCGGTCGAGCCATGTGGACAGAAGGCTCGCTCGGCCGAGCGATGCAGGGTCGACCGAGCCACTGCCAACAGAGGGGAGGCTCGGTCGAGCTAATCTGGCTCGGCCGAGCCAGATCGTGATTTCTGACAGTTTTGGCGGTTATCGAGCCATCTTGGGCGAGCCGAGGCGCTGTTTGCTCGCCTATAAAATGGGGATTTTCGAGTTTGAAGAGAAAATTTGGCCCATTTTTCAAATAAACACTAGAGAAATTCTCTCCCAATCCATCTTCCATCCACTTCTCATCCACATTCAAAGAGATCTAGGCCACATTCCTCCACATTTGGTGAAGATCAAGGAAGACCAAGGGGTAGATTGAGGACAAGGAATACAATTGAGGAAGATCTACATTTTACCTTCAATTTGTAATGGATTTTCTTACTCTTTCTATTGTATTGAACGAAATTGAAGGTATGAGGAGCTAAACCTTTATGTGAGTGTTGTTTGAATGGATGATTTGTGATATTGAGATTGAATGTTGATTGTTTACTTTCCTTTTAGAGCTTGAATTGCACTAGATCTTAATCCTTACCACCTAGGTGTAATATCCCAGATTTAATTAGTCTAATTATTGCTTAATTAAATATGTAAATAAATGATTGTGTTACATAATTTCTCACGCTACAAAATAGAGTTTCTTGACTTTTAACACTAGTATTAAATTCTAGTGCACGTTTTCTAAACTGAATTAATTATTTCGATGGTTTGGATTACTGATCAAATGTATATGATTACATTTGAGAAAAGAAGTTTTGGTTAAGATTTAAAAGATGATAAATCAGTATAATATTTTCTAATTCAAGAAAATATGAAAATTAATTATATTAAAGTGCAGAGATGCAGAGATGTAGTGCAGCGGAGTGTTACGTGATGGAGATAAGCATATGAAGATGCATATCTCAGGATCTGTTCTTGCTCTCAGGATTTGCTCGTCTTTACACCGCCAGAATTCCATCCTCGCTGCTAACCTGCGCATTTTAAAAATAATGCGAGGGGCTGAGTACTAATGTACCCCGT
>JAPKLW010000688.1:377316-390738 GCA_026898455.1 Plectranthus barbatus
AGAAACCGTACTCACAACTGTTTTTCTTATATTTTGTGCACGAAATACTTTACATCGTTGCATCTTGTGAAAAATTGGTTGTGGATGAATGTTTTGAAATTCATATTCATGCTAATTTGATTAAAATCTTCCGCTACTTCTGAAAATGTTTTTAAAGTACCCCACTTCCACTGTAACGCGCCTCAAAGTTTGGGAAGGCCAGTTGGGGGCGTTACACTAGGTGTAGGTAATAGCCAACCTAGGGGGTATTTGATGTGAACACTGCAGCCAACACGCGGGTGGAATTATCGTGAATAGTGTAGATTCATACGATTCTAGATCCAATCCCTGTGCGGAGATAGGTCGTAGGGCAATAATCTACGTTCTAGAAGGAGTGGTCTAGGATTTGATAACGTGACTGTTTGATAGTTCTAGTATCATCAACAGTTGGCTCACCGTGACAAGGGGTTGACTAATTGAGGGTGGATTGCTCAATCTTCTAGGGATTAAATAAGTTTACAACACGATTTGATCTCAATTGAACACTTTAGACATTCTTACAACACTCACACTTGTCTCATTGTTGCACTTGATACTCTTTCTACCTAAGTTGAGAGAATTAATTGATTTGGTTATTGAATTAGTTTGATCATGATTAGAAATGTGCTTTATTTCATGTATGTTTAGTTTAGCTATGATTTTGCCTAGATAATTGACAAACAACGACAAAAGCCTTGCCTAGCTATAAACTCCTACGCAAGTAAATGGTAGTCTATTGGGCGAATCGAAAGAACCTTGGATTGAAAATTTAACTTGGTTTGTGTGTTGAATTACACGTGCATCAGGGCTCTGTCGATCGACACACATGAATTTTGCAGCTGTGTCGATCGACACGGTGTGTGTCGATCGATACAGAGCACAAAAATAGAAAAATCACGCACACAAAAAATGAAAACTAAAGCAAAAATAAAAATAAAAACTCAATCCAAGAAATTTAAAAACAAACTAATAATATAATAGAATCTAACAGTCCCCGGCAACAACGCCAATTTGGCAAACCGTAGAAACAGTGGCAAATAAATTTATAAAAACACCCTAAGGTGGTCGAACGCACATAGACTGTATAATGAAACTATCCTAAGTGCTAGCCATACTTCTTAAAACATAGTTGTTTGAGTAAATTGAAAGAAGGGTTTTGTTTTGAAAATTAAAGATAACAATGCTGAAAAGTAAAGGGTTTTAAAAACAATAATTAAAGATACAGATTCCAGGGCCGATAATCAAATCATCAACATGCAAAAGTCATCAACTCAGCAATGGGGAATTAATTAGATTCAAGTGCATTAAATTCCTTGGTTAGGCAATTAAACCCTAGATTACTTAAATCCTACAAGTTAATTCTTCTTTTTGAGATAGAAAATAATTGTATTTAATCTCTTCTTCCTATTACCAATTTCCACCTCTCGGTCTTTCAATTGATAACTACAAACTAGATTCAAATTCATCTATCGATCCTTCTTTAAATCTAGATTCGATTAATTAAGCTCAAGAAATTAAACCATGCTATTGAGTTGATTTATTCATACACGCATCAGAAAAATTATCAAAGCCGTAGAACCTGTTAGGTCTAGCCACAAATCATAACTTGAAATAAAACAAACATTCTATTAAAAACTATAAATCACATTACAAGGGAAATAGGAACCTTGAAGGTCTCTAAAAACTCCAATGTTGAATAAATCTAAATAATAAAAGAGATAATTTTTTAGCCTAATTGAGTTTGGTATTTATAGAGGGGCCAAAACATCTAAACTAGATATTGGGCTAAAATATCAATAATAACCAAAATGGGCAGATTTTCCTTCTTAGGTTTCTATGTCGATTGACAGATAGTGTGTCAATCAACACACATGTAACATGTCAATCCAGCCCTGTCTGACCTTCGTGTCGATTGACATGGAGTGTGTCGATCAACATGCATTAACATGGTGGTGGTTTGATGGGTCATTTTAGTATTGTTAAGACTTTTGTTGTGTTGCATTAACATTTCTTTTGGCCTCGCATGAAACATGATGTTGAGAGAATTTGTGGTAGATGCATTACTTGCAAGCAGACTAAGTCTAGGTCTAGTTCTCATGGGTTGTATACCCCATTGCCTATCCCTACTGCACCTTGGGTCGATATTTCTTTGGAATTTGTGTTAGGTCTGCCACGTACTTGGCATGGTCGTGATTCTATTTTTGTAGTTGTCTATAGGTTTTCTAAGATGGCTCATTTAATTCCTTGTCATAAATCTAATGATGAATCCCATATTGCTAATTTGTTCTTTAGGGAATTAGTGAGATTGCATGTTATTCCTAAGACCATTGTTTCTGATAGAGATTCTAAGTTCTTAAGCTACTTTTGGAAGACTTTGTGGTGTAAGTTAGGAACTAAGTTGTTGTGTCTACTACTTGTCATCCACAAACTGATGGTAAAACTGAGGTAGTGAATGTTACTTTGTCTACATTGTTGAGGGTTGTGCTTAAGAAGAATATTAGGACTTGGGAAGAATGTTTGTCCATGTTGAATTTGCTTATAATCGTTCAATTCATTATGCTACTCAGTATTCACCTTTTGAGATTGTGTATGATTTTACTCCTTTGACTCATTTGGGTTTATCTTCATTACCTATGCAAGAGTTTACTAACCTTGATGGGCAGAAAAGAGCTGATTTTGTGAAGCAGAGTCATGAGAAGGCAAGGCAGAACATAGTGTGTCGTACTGAGCAGTATGCCAAACAAGCAAATAAAGGGCGCAAGAAGGTGTTGTTTGAGCATAGAGATTGAGTATGGTTGTATATGAGAAATGAGAGGTTTCCTTTGCAGCGGAGATCGAAGTTGTTACCTCGTGGAGATGGTCCCTTCCAAAGTGTTGGAGAAAGTGACAATGCATACAAATTGGAGTTACCAGGTGTGCATGATGTTAGTGCTACATTTAATGTTACTGATTTGAGTACTTTTGATGTAGGTGACAACTTGGATTTCAGGAGAAATCCTCTTGAAGAGGAAGGGAATGATGGAGCCCAAGTAGCAACTTTGAGAGATGATCCAATCTACATTCCGAGTGGACCGATGACTAGAGCTCGAGCAAGGACATTGAGAGCTGCATTGAATATGTTGATTAAAGATATTTAGGTTGCAAATATTTCTAAGAAATCGATGTTGTTGAAGAACTAAACGAAGGCATAAAATTATTAATTTAATTATGTATAGCGATTGGACTTAGTTTAATTTTAGTAAGTTGTTTTGGGCCAATCATTAGGATTTCTTTTATTATTATTATTATAGCATTAATTTTTGAATTCTATATCCTTATTAGATTAGGATTTGAGTTGCCTATATATTGGCCTTGCTATGGAACAATTTATCCAGTTTTTAATTTAATAAAATTTGTGAGGTTTTCTCCTTAAGTCTGAAGGCTCAAGAAATTCTATCCATCCATAGAATTTTGAATTTTGACTTATCATTCGAACTTTCACATCCGTTTATGGTGTCTTCGCTTATATCCTTCGTTGTTGGATCAATTCATTTCTTGGATCGTAGGAGCTATTATTATGGACTACGGTGCTTGAAGGTTTTGAATCCAAAGGTGTTGAATCTCCCCATCGTATCAAGTTTTCAGTTTGCTTCTGCGTCACGTCCGAGTCGTTTCAGTCGAGTTCCTGGGTTGCGATCTAAACCTTCCCGGTGAAGATTGTATCAGACGTGGACTTGTGTCGACATATGTAGATCGCATCGACCGACATAGATTTGTGATAACTGACGAGCATGGATTTGATGAGTTTCTAGAAGATTTGCACGTGTTTTGGTCGAGATTTGCTAGGAATTCAAAAGATATATCAACTTGGAAGATCTAAAGGCTCAAGAAAGGAAGATATATGTAAAATAGGATATTAGGATTAGGATATATATTAAATATAATCCTATTCTTATTAGAATTAAGCAATTTAAAACCCACACAACTCTCTAAATACCCTCTAGTCTAGTTCAATAGAGAGTCCCAATTTTTATTTTTTATGCAATTTAGTTTTCAATAATTTCAATTCTTGTACTGTGGAGAAGATACGGAGATGAAATTGACAACTCCGCTAAGTTGATAATACTTTTAAATAATGTCTTATGTTTATAAAACTTGATAATACAAAATAATTATGATAAACACATAAGCATCTTTAATCTCTTTGATCGGGAAAGTTTCTTTCATTTTCAGGAAAATTACGAGATTCACTGCATTTTTTTCTTTTTCTATAATATTTTTTTATCCCAATAATTAAGAAATGTGAAAAATATTGAAATATTGGACATATAATACTAAAAAGATGCAAAAATTATCAAAATTTTAATATACCTTTTATACGGCATAAGATCCTCTGTCCCATTTTGTGTTCCATTCCCTGTTCCACTATTAAAAAAGTTATTTTTTATTTAAAATTTTATTTTTTATTAAAAAAATGGGATAGATTGGCGGCTCTAGCACGTTTCCTTTTTCTCTCTCTATTTTTTTCATAATAAATTTGATTTTAGTTTTTTTAATTTATATTAATGTTATTTTAATCATTTTAATTTTATTTTTATCTAATTTTCTTAAATCCCAAATTTTGTGTTGCTCACTCTTCCACTATTAAAAAATTGTTTTTTTTTAATATTTTATTATAATCTTAATTTATTATAGTTTGTTAATTTTTTATAAGTTCAACTATAGGGTTCATCCCACTCAATTAGGATATTTAATATTTTTTAGTAATTATTTTTCAGTTTTTAACTAAAATTTGATTATTAAAATTGATTAACTTATAACTATAATTTATGTTCTTATAAAATTTAAATTTTTTTTCTTAAAAATTAATTAGATCATATTGTATTATACTTGATTTTTCATTTCGTAAAAACATTTATTAAAATTAGAAATCGAGACGATGAAACACCAAGTTGAACACCATTGTGGAACAGAGGATCTGATCCGATTTCACAGGCTTACGACTATTTATATACAAATATCTAAATACCATAAATTATCTAAATATCATAAAATTAAATTATCTAAATTATCAAATATAGTATGTTATTTCAAACTATGATATTTTATGATATTTAGATAATTTATGTTAGATTTGAAAAAATATCATAGTTTGAAATATATTTGAACATTTTTCCCTTTTAAAATATAGTATAAATGAAATTGATTTACAGGAAAGAAAATTATTTGTATATAAATAGCCGTAAGCCTGTGAAATCGGATCAAATCCTTTGTTCCACAATGGTGTTCTACTTGGTGTTTCATTGTCTCGATTTCCAATTTTAATAAATGTTTTTACGAAATGAAAAATCAAGTATAATACAATATAGTCTAATTGATTTTTAAGAACAAAAATTAAAATTTTATAAGAACATAAATTATAGTTATAAGTTAATCAATTTTAATAATCAAATTTTAGTTAAAAATTGAAAAATAATTACTAAAAAATATTATATATCCTAATTGAGTGGGATAAACCCTATAGTTGAACTTATAAAAAATTAACAAACTATAATAAATTAAGATTATAATAAAATATTAAATAAAAAATAATTTTTTTAATAGTGGAAGAGTGAATGGAACACAAAATTTGGGATTTAAGAAAATTAGATAAAAATAAAATTGAAATGATTAAAATAGCATTAATATAAATTGAAAAAACTAAAATAAAAAATTTATTATGAAAAAAATAGAGAGAGAAAAAGAAAAGGGTGCAAGATCCCTTAACAGCCGCCAATCCATCCCCATTCTTTTAATAAAAATAAATTTTTTAATAGTGGAACAGGGAGTGGAACACAAAATGGGACAGAGGATCTCATGCCCTTTTATACGTAGGGATGTCAATAAAGCCCGAAACCGATGGGTCGGCCCGAAACCGGTGGGCTAAAATGCGGGTTAGGGTAAAAAAATTTCAACCCGAAATTATTTTTAACCGAACGGGTTGAACCCGACGGGTTGGCGGCCCGAACGGGCTGAGCCCGGAGGGTTGCGGGTCGGCCCGTAGGTCCGGCAATATTTAATAATATATTTAATAATTTATTATTTATTATTTCTAATATTATTTATATTCTATTATACCCATTAATTATATACCTAATTTCCTAAACCTAATTTTCCGTCACACAAAATCTCATTAATCTCTCCCAATGACGTAGTCCTTTACCCTCAAATCGAAAAGTTTCTCATTTCTTTCTCTTACAATGTCTTCCACTCGTCACTCTCCTAATTAGCGTACCTACTCATTTCTTCCTTTCAAGAACCTTTAGCCACTCGTTGTTATGTTCACCCAAGTGAAAGCTATATTTAATTTTTTAATCATTATTTTATCATTTTATACGTTGAGAAATGTACTTCTATTACTTAAATTAGTTGGTATATAAGGATTGATGTTTTTTTTCTTTTCAAACTATGATTATCCACTTATCTCTTTTTTTTTTGCAAAGATATTGATATTTGATGTCTTTTATTTATGTTGGTTCATCATTTTCTTTTTTTATTTTGTTTTAGGGGTTGTTAAAATATTTTAAGAAAATCTTTACAAAAATAAACTCGTAAATATTGCCAACCCGACGGGTCAGCCCGAAAACCGGTGGGTTAGGGTTAGGTTCAAGAATTTTTAGCCCGATAAAAATTCAGCCCGATTCAACCCTGACCAAATAGCCCGCAGCCCGATAGGGTTAGCCCGAAACCCGACGGGTTAGCCCGATTGACATCCCTATTTATACGGCATCATACCATACTGAAAATATTTGGTACTTTAACAGTATAACTATCATAATATTTAATGTATACTGACACGTATCAACACAAAAATCCGTAAAAATCAAATTATATAGAAAACCTTTCATACAATTTCAATATACAAAAAGAACGGTATAATATTAATATATAAATTATATCATTACGAATTTATCAAAATCATACCAAAAATTTAGTATAAGGAACTAAAAGTACACCAAAATTTTTAATAAAGTAACGATACCAATTATATTGACAGCATAAAATTCGGTATAATACAAGATACGATGGAAAAAGCATGGTATATCTTTCCCATAAACGTTCGAAAAAGCCGTATGAAACAAAGCAAAATAAAGCCAGAATTTCGTGTTCGCTTTTCTCTCTCTCCCTCCCCAACAAACAGCCAAAAGCTGGATTCACAGCTGACACCACACTAACAATTCCAAGAGCATACTTCTCCCAATCACGCTCACACATAGTCACCAAACACTGAATTAAGCTACAAGAAATAGCTGAAAATGGCGGTTTCAATTCCCATTCTTGCCGTTTCCATCTCCCTGCATCTCATCGCTTTCGTGTTCGCTGTCGGCGCCGAGAGACGCCGCAGTACAGTGCGGTTTTCTTCCATTTCTGCCACATTTCCCTCTTTCTTTTAATCTTACTATGTTTTGGGCGGAGTTTGATTTCTTGCTCTCTGTTCTGTTCTTGTGAAGGCAACGGTGAAGCCGGATGAGTACGATGAGAGAACGTACTGCGCGTACGCTACAGACGCGTCGACGGTGTACGGACTGTCGGCTTTCGGGCTGCTACTCATTGCGCAGGCATTGATTCACGGCGTTACCAAGTGTTTGTGCTTCGGGAGAGGGATGATGGGCGGCAGCGCTACTACTCGTGCTGTTGGCTTCTTCGTCTTCTCTTGGTAATTTTACTCTTTTCTCCTTCACCACCGACTTTATTTACTGGCTTTGCCACTTCTGAAATTTTGATGAGCTTCTATTGCTTGCTTCTCTCTGTCTATGCGGTGTGCGCATGGTGTCTTTGGGCAGAATTCTGTCGCTAAATATTGAGGGTTTTGTTTTGTGATCTTATTTTAGTGTCTGGAATTCGTATCAGTTTTGTTGGTGGGATGTTGTAACTGTGAGTGTTGCAATTTTTGCTATGTGGGCTAAAAGATGGGGAATAGAAAGAATTATTTATTTAATCCTGCCCGAATAAGCTACATTCGGAGAATCATAGCTGTAGGACTCTAGTTATTAGCAGCAGATACTCCAATTTCTATGGTTTAGACTTTTGTTTCAATTCTCTACTATGAAGTGAAACAATGTGGATAAACATATGTTTTATGTGAATGATGAGACAATGAGTTGCAGAAGGAAAGTGTAGTCTTCAATTGATTGAATGTTTACATCTTCAACATTCCCTCAATAATATGAATATATAATAGTGATATCCTGCCAAAAGTAGCTGTTTTGTTTCCTTGTACTACATGTTTTCAGCTCTTTTGATGAAGCATTGGCTTGCTTGACTTGTTGGGACATGCATATTCATAAGGTAAACTAAGGCACCTCGTTCTGTTCCGGTGCTTGATCTGAAACTGCACTTCGTAGTGCTTTTGCACACTGCATTGTCGTTTATTCGTGCACAACGTTTAATGGAGAGAACTATGATATTTTTTTCTTGTTTATTAACTGTGATTGTCACCTCATCTCTCCTTCATGTAAATGTTCTTGGAGCATATAGTCTGATGTAACTTTACGTTGAATGACCTTAGATCGCATTTTGATTGATATATCTAAAATATAAGTATTTGAAATAAATGGATCTCAACCATTTAAGTCACTCTCAAATAGTTTAAAATTTATTGGTTTGGATCATTTTGTTAGCTATCAAATCCATTAAAAGATGGATCAATCCTAACTGCACCACTTGTATTTTCTATGAGGGATTTTCTTGTAGAGCATAGTTGGATATTGCATTACAATATGATTGTAATTGTTGAAATAGGGTTTTCTTTGAACTTTGTCTCGTCAAGATTGGATATATGGGCACCTTTAATTAATTGTACTAAACTTTGGTGAATGCTCAGAAGTAAGAATTTTTACGAAACAATGAAGCATCACAACCATTGCACAGGTAACGACTATTTCTAAGAGGATAGTGGTTCAAGGACATTTACCAGTTTACTAAACCTAACAAAAATAGAATATTTGATAGTTCATATGGCATGAAGTTCTCAAATGTCAGCTAAAAGAAATTCCCGGTCATCTATGTATGAAAACCGAGTAGTATGTATAGTACCAATCTATTGAAGGACATAACAAGAAGCACTGGACTAAGTATCCAATCTCAGTCAAACAAAAATGATCACCAGCAAGATATATTAATCGATCAAAGCATTACTCGTACCACTTCTGATATCATTAAATCACTGATTCCCTATAAATATGAACCTGGTTATGATGTGAAGTTTCTTGAAGCATCATTCTTCTGCCATTTTTTGTAATATTTAATATGGAGGGGTAGACAGGTGTTGTTTTAACATTCTAGCTGATTCTTCTGTATATATATATTATCTGCAATGATTTTTTTTTTTTTTTTTTTCAATTCACCTGAGAGACTGATAAATCTTCTGTTCTGTTTGGATTGGCATGGTCAAAAAAATTCAACAGGATTATCTTTCTAGCTGCAGAGGCATGCTTGTTGGCAGGATCTGCTCGGAATGCTTACCACACGAAATATAGAGCAATTTTTCGTGTAGAGCACTTATCATGTGCCACTCTTCGTAAGGGTGTGTTTGCCGCGGGTGCTGCCCTAACATTGATAGCAATGACAGTTACGACTCTCTATTACTGGATCCACTCCAAGGCCGATACTGGTGGATGGGAAAAGCATCAAAACGAAGGAGTTGGAATGATCCCTTCAAGTTATGCAGAAAATCAACATCAGCTGAAGACCAGTGAATTTGAAAAAGTGTGATCTTGGTGAGTTGGTTCTATGCAATTGTTATCTGAAGGCTTGATTATATTGTGATCTCTGAAGTGAAACAAATATGTCTTCACTCTGTTATGTAACGTTGTCGTTGGTTGAGTATATAAATATACCTTCAAGAAAAATATGCAGCATTTCAATGGCCATTCATGCAAAATACATTTTCATTAAATTAAGGACAAGGGTGCAAGAGCAGAAACATGTACTGGCAGAGGCATGGCCTTGCTCCTTTATCTTGACGCATCGTGATTGCCGCTGCGCATAGACTCAGTTGCAGAGGGTTGCAGCTCACTGCTTCTGTCATCTCAACTTCACTAAGAGCCATCACTGCCACCACGCATAGAGCTGGGCATCCCATTTTTGAGTTCATCTTTTAGTTTGTGCTGTGTACGGGCTTGTGTGTGTAAGAGGTGAAGAGGGGGATGTGTTGGGGAAATTTTTGGTTTGCATCTCAATTTATAGAGGGGGATTGCATTTTGCATTTCAAACCCAGACTTCTAATAGACCTTTTAAATCCAACATGCTCATCTATTTAAAAAATACATTATATAAATTATTAATGTATTCTAATTATTTAACTTTAAATATTATATTTACTATTAGAAAATAATAATAAATTGTTAAATTATTAAACAATGTGCTGGGCGTTAATTTTTTTTTAAAATAACTACATACACATATATATAGTAGATGGCCCGCAAGAAATAATATGATATACTTATACATAAAAATATTTACGATTATTAAATATACTAATTAGGGAAGTATACGACATTACACGTGTTGGGAATCCTACGGCACATGGGCTAATGGGAATCCTACGGTATATGGGCTAATGGCTTCTTAATAATCAGAGATTCGTATTTCGGGGTGCAATAATTAAATGTGTTATTCATTACCAATTAATTATAAATTTGAGTGATAGAAGGAATAACTATTTTTCATTTAAATTAGATACCTTAATTTACAAAAATACTCTCGTCCCAGTTTAATTGTCTCATTTTCCATTTTCGTTTGTCCGAGTTCAATTGTCTCATTACTAAAAAATGTAACTTTTTCACACTAAACAATAAAATATTAATTAGACTCAACTTATTCTACACTCACATTCTTTGGTTATTATGCCCGGTCAACCTGGGACTATTAAACCAGGACGGAGGGAGTATATTGTAAGAATTTCCATTCAATAATGAGCTAACATTTTGCATGCATCATCATCATCATTCCAAGCTAATGTGTGATAATAGCCATGTCCAATGCTAGCTTGGAGTAAAAACGCTCTGTAGGAATTTCGTTGTCGTGAATTAAATCACTTAATTCAAGCGAGACTCAGATTATTCATGGATGTCAAAATAATTGCAAATCGATGAAACCCTAGCATATTCTTATGAATTTAATTCAATGTATAATAGGATTATCTTAAATTCGTAGGGTCAGAAACGATCTTCGCGTTGAATCCAATATTTTTATTTCACCACGTGAATTGATTAAATATGCGGAATAAGAAATTAGTATAGAAACCTAATTTCAAGATTTAATCAAAACAATGAATCAGAAAAGAAGAAGAATGGTTGTTCTCCAGATTAGATCTTCAGATCTGTGTCTCAATGTTGTTCAATCCTGCTACTGATGATGATTCTACAGGACTGTGATTGTGCAGGACAGGGTCGAATTCCTTCTCCTCCCTCAACACAACTGGCGTCGCCCCCTCTCACTCTCTCTCTAGGTTTTCTGTATTTTTCAACTGATATGATTTGAGAGAGAGTGACTGCTATTTATAGACCTAGGGTTGAAACCCCAGTGGGCTCCTTCAGCATATTATTTAAGCCAGATCTGGGACCTGATGCAAATAATAAAGTGGGCCTATGAATTAATTAATTCTCATGTCCACAACCCAGGACATAATTAATTAATTGATATTAATTCTTTTTCACTACAGAATTAATACTGACCTACCTCTTAATTACCACGTTATGCGAACGGGCTGCATTTACTTGATGAATCCCCATATTTAAGGTTACCGGACATTCATTCATTAATTAGAGCTTCTGACAAGCTTCACACAATTAATTAATTTCTTATTTTCTTGAGCAGAACCACTCAAACCTTATCACTCGTGCTTGAACTTAATTAGCCTCCAGGACAATGATCTTTGTGAGTTGAAAGCACTAGAACAATGATCAAAAGTTGGAACGCCTTGCTTGGATAATATCTTGATGAATACTCTAAGTTGTCCAATCTTTCTTCGCACCCCAGCACCCTTTATATAGATGTAGATGAGTGTAGCCTCGTGCTAGATATATATCTTTTCATATACTCCCTCTGTCCCGCTATATTAGACACACTTTTCTTTTCAGTCCGTCCCATTTATTAGGCACATTACCTAAATTGGTAAAGAATTAACACATCCTAATTAAAATTAACATAACCTAAAATAACTAATATACCCCCACATTTTCCTAAATTTACAAGCCTACCCTCACAACCCTAAAATACACTCCCCTAAATTAATCGACTCATTTGCACCGCACCCTTTCCCCTTCGTCTCTCTCACGAACCTTAATTTTTCGCCGCCATCCTCTCAAACTCTCCAATTCATCGTCGCCTCTCACCACCACCGCGATGATGACACCTTTGTCGCCTATCCCGAAAGCCGCGATGATGACACCTATTAATCCCTCACCATCATTTGTGCGTGCAGGCGGCGAGCCCTACCCTTCCGAACATACTTCCGAACACGACTCTGTCTTGACGCTAGCAGGCAATGGGTTTAGGGCTGATGAGCGGGGTATTCTCACTGATCGATCGATGGTCACACACGAAGGCGATGGGTTTGTTGCCGCCACAGACTCAACGGCGTGGTGGCTCGACAACGATGGATCCTGCATGAACGGAGCGACGGTGCTGAGCGGTCCAGAGGAGGTGGAGCTCTCTTTCGATTCGAAGAAAGAGAGGGTGTGGTTGGCGATGGTTGCGCAGGAGTTGGCTTTTCCAACCGAGAGAGTGATGGAAGTAGTTCGACTATTTTGGGACATATATTTCCCTAACATTTGGTGATTTCTCTCTTTTTTACCTTTCTGCTCTGTTTTTTGGCCATGACTGGTTCTATTTGCTTATGCTTTTCAGCCATGACTGGTTCTATTTGCTTATGCTTTTCGGACATGACTGGTTCTATTTGCTTCTGCTTTTCGGCCATGACTGGTTCCATGAAATTATTGGTTCTGTTGCTGGTTAGATTTTTTGGTTCTGTTGGTTTGTGAAATTATTGGTTTGTTGGTTCCATGAAATTATTGGTTCTGTTGCTGGTTAGATTTGCTCTCTTTCGAATTGTTGGTTCTGTTGCTGGTTAGATATGTCGGTTCTAATGCTGGTTTTGTTGGTTCTTGTTGATCCCGATTTTCAGAGTATGAACGTTAGCAGCGGAAATAGTGATAAAGTGTTTTCTTGCACGCTGGTTACACCGCTGACTGGGACCTGTCAGCTGGTGTATCAAAACTTAGAATATTTAGCCTTGTTTGCACAGTTATCTATCAGTTTCAGAATATACTCCAACACTTGAGTGCTGGGTTTAAAATATGACTGAAGAGCAGAAAGCTGATAAATAACAAAAGGATTTTATAGTGGTTCGATCAATCGATCTACGTCCACTCTCCAGTCGAA
>JAPKLW010000689.1:0-62060 GCA_026898455.1 Plectranthus barbatus
AAAAAATATATTCAATGTATCTTGATTGATTTACAATATTATTTATTTTCTCTCATCTTTCTCTATATTTACATTTCATCACTACTTATCGTGTCTCCGATGTGCATATGGTGAATTGGCATAAATCGACAATCCAAGTTTTTTCTAATTTATATAATTAAAAATAATAATCCGGTCGATTCAGTTTCAACCAAATTGAAAATAAATATATATTAGATTCGATCGATTCAGTTTCGACTAAATTCAAAACTTATTAAACCGTTCTTAACCAAAGCTAAGTACAATTTCAATATTTCAGGTTCAGAACCATCCAAAACGTTTTGTTCAGTTTTATCGGCAATTCAGTTATGCTCACCCCTAATCCTGTCTATCACATAAGCACATACTTGAATATTGTGTTTATGTTATCTTATTTGTCTCTCTCTTTCACCAATATTAATAATATTAATACTTATATCATATAATATGTATTATACATATTCGATGAAAAATATATTTTAGAGAAGTTTTATAGTACATATTTATATGGTAAGTTTAGTTTATTTATTGTGTTACATATTGTATAATAAATTAACATGTTTTATATATACATTTTAATTGTTATGGTGTAGATGAGTTAATCTCCTATATATGAAAATTTAAGAAACAATCTCCCACCTTTGGCCGCAAGTAGTTAAAGAGTGTTGTCTCTGTCGAATTAATTATGTGTTTGAGATACAATAAGAATATTTGAGTGGGATGAGATTTAAAGTAATACATCTATTTTTTTATATAATCGCTAACTCATTAGCAAATGAACAGTTAGATAACCACTTAAATGCATCTTTAATAATTAAAGCTTATAAAATATATTCTATTATAATGGTAACAATGAGCCGATAGCTTAAGTTTTTGTTGTATCATTATAATCTTGCCTTAACCAATGAATAATAGCATAAAATTTTGTATTACAATACATATATGCTTTTTTATCGGATCGGTGGAACTCCAACGACTGATTAATCGGCGCTTAGGCAGTCCTAGGCGCCGATTCTTGCATCACTGGTTGTAACTCGATAATGCATTGCAATAATTCGAGGGGTGAAGTATCGGTCAAACCAATAAGTACGGTTTGAAATTTTTTCTAACCAAACCGACCAAATTAATATTCCAAACCAAACCGGCCAAACCATTTTAGAATGGTTTGGTTAGGCCGGTTTGACGGTTTGGAATGTCAATTCAATCATTATAGTCGAAACATCGAACATTTCTTATTTTGAAGATTTTATTTTGTGAAAATAAATAATTTATTTAAATATAAAATACTTCTAGGATTGAAACACCATAATCAATTGATAATACCAATAAGTTCCTTATTCTATAATATTATTGCCAAAAAGAGCTTATAAAATTATTTAATCAAGAAATACATTTAACTTAAACATAAGTTGTATTATTCGATATTATATGTTAATGTTTAGATAGTTGAAAATTTTTGAAATAGAAAAGTAACTTGTTCATTATTGATATTAATAAATAATCATAGGACGAACAAAACAAACATTTGAAATACTATATAAATATTATGAGAAACATTGGTGTACTACATTATAATTTGATATAATATATAATTTAAATAATTTTATAAAAACGGTTCGTTCCAGCTTAAATGGCCGGTTTCCTACCACAAACTGTCGGCCAAACCAAATTATATGGTTTGAAAATACGATTCGGTCTAGCCAAAAATTATAGTTTTCGAACCGGCCAAATTAATTTGGTTCGACCGATTTCGGCCAAACCATGTTCACCATATTTGAGTGTGTGCCAATTTTTTTAAGGGAATATACTTTTAGATATAAATAAATGATGCATTGATGACAAATATTGTATACATTTATATTTTTAAATTTTAGGTTTAACTAACAATTATGAATCTCTATTAAAGTTAAATACAATACCAAAATTTGAATGATGAAATAAAGTTTGATTTGGATAAATACAAAACAACATGCATATTAAAATCCATACATTAAAATATATTTCATTCTATAAAAGCAGAAATTTAAATTTAAATATACAATTTATTAAATAAATAGGAGTATGTGATAAACCATGCTACCGATATTGCACAAATAAATTATACTAATTAATCGACTCACCTAATATTTCAAAAGAATTATACATGATTAATGGTTGCTCCTTCAATCCAATATATTTTATAACAATGAAATGAAAAGTAAAATGCAAATGTATAAGGTCAAAATAATATAATATAATTATTTTTTATGATCTTATTATATTCTTTAATTTTATTCGTTGAAGGAAATAAGACCTACTTGCCAAGAGAATTACTCAATTGAAACAATAAAATTATTTCGTATCCTTAATTAATTTTTCAAATTATAGAAAAGTTTAAAATTTAATATGCTTTGAATCCTTTCCATATTTTAATACTAATTCATTAAAAAAAGTTTGTTAATACCGTTTATTCAATTTCTATCAAATACTATTTTTTGTTTTTCTATATTTTATTTTTAAATGTTAATTTTTGGACTTTGGTTAAGTAATAAAATTAATTGTCATAAGTATTAAATTGGAATCATAATTTTGTTAATAATATTTAGCTTCCATAATTTTGCAAATTATAATCTCTGTAATTATTTAGCACAGTTCATCCCATCAATTTTTCAAATTAATTTAATTCTATCATTCAACTTATAAAATTCTTAATTAATATTTAATAGTGAATGAAATAACATATAAACTTAATTTTGAACAAACACATTCAAATCAAATAGTGATATTGAGATCAAAGCAATAAAAGATAAAAAAAAAAATTGTATTTCATTATATAAAGAGGAAATAATGGACTACATCAATATCAAATGACAAAAATTAAAATTGATAATAACATTATACAAAACGACATTTCATTAAAGAAATTAGCAAAAAAAATGATATTACATTGCGTAAAATACAACAAAATTAAATACAATTTCATAAGAACAAATAGGCTGAACAAAAATGAAAAACTACTATCTACGTGTCTCAATCCTATTGAAGATTATTACCGGAATCAAATTAAGTAGAATTCTCCATCACAAAATTGAAATCTTCCTTTCACCTTCTGTCTCAATTCTATGCCTAGATGGCACAAAGGGAAAATAAAATGAGCTGTGATATCCAATGCATTGATTATTTATACACATTTATTTAATGCTAATTGCCAATTAAAATAGCACAAAATCCGCCTTTAATTACAATTAATTTGTATAATATAGCCTAAGAATTTTGTTTCCATTTTAAATTTTACTTCCCTATTTTTATATAATTATATTTAATACCTTGTTTTGAGCGGGAATTTTTTTTTATGAGGGGTTCTCCCTTTAGGTATATATAGATTTTTATTTTATTTTATTTACTATCTATTCAATTATATATATGTATCTCTATATATACGATAAAAAATAATGAAAATAAACATATTATGTTTGTAACTTTTTATTTAAATATTAGATCACTCTAATTTAATATATTTGGTGTTTTTTTAAAAATATAAACCATGTAATATCTTTTATGGGATAATTTTGTGAATTAAATTCTTATTTTTATAGGCATTGTCTTTAATTTATTTCTTTTTTACTTTTATTAAACTTATGTAAATATTTAGATGTATAATCTAGGTAATGATTAATGATATAATATGCTAAAATATAATATTAAGTTTATTTTTAAAAAATTTAAAATATATTATTATATTAATTATATGGTAATAGTATAGCACAAAGACATCATACATTACATTCGTGCATCGCACGGGTGTAGATCTAGTTTTTTGCAATAAAAAGAAAAAGTATCGTAATTCAACATATCGACATTTAATGTAACTTAGTGCAATTTTTTTTTTTGAATAAATCTACATTAATCTCAAACTCACACACACACTCAGAGATGTCCCCTGAGAGCTCGAACCTTTCAGTCACAAGAAAGATGTTTTAACCACTACTTTATAATTATGTAATGAAAATTTTGAGACAAAATTTTCAAATTAGATAAAAGGAATATTCAAGGGTTTTCTCTATTTCTTATTTATATATTTTTAAGTACTCAAATTATAACATAATCTTTTCTGAATTAGTTTAAAATAATATTATGTCTTAAAAATCATATTTAATTTTATTAAAGTATTTATCTCAATTGAATTATAATCATCGTTATTTTTAAACTCTCGAATTAAAAACAACTTATTCAATATTCTTAATGAATTAAATTCAAACAAGTTTCCTTCTCAAGAAACAAAAATTAAATAATACTCCACCGATGAAACACTCTTGTATTTTGCGCATTGCGATCAAGAGATGGTAGGAAATATAGTCTTATTTGCTGATAATGATGACCAAAAAAAGAAAAAGAGTGCATAAATGCTTACAAAAATTGTAAACATCGTGTTTACACATGTTTATCCTGGTGTTGATGCCAAAACTGTTGGAAGATTATTGTATGTTGAAAGAAAAAGGAAAGATTACAAATCTACTTTGGAAGTCCTCGTACGAGATTGCTGCCCTTCTAGCCTTGCTTCAATCAACTTCGCCTTCAAAGTCTGTTTTGCACTGTTTGGCCGTCTTAGAGAAGACTCACAGGTGTCGGGATCTGCTGCTGCTGATACCTCGGCTGTCCACTTCTTCACGGGACTGGCCGGGCCAACGAGTTTGAAAAAATCTTCATGTCCCAGTTTCGCATCCTCTGATATCAGTGAAGGGTATCTCGTTGTTGCATCGTGCAAATCAGCATGAGCGTCAGTCATTCTAGCCTTTCCCTCTCGGGAAGATCTTTGCAAGATCTCGCCTTTTCTAGGCATTCTCATATCAGCTCTTGGCTTTGTTGATCCCTCGTTCACGTGTTGGAGCTGCTTTCTGTCGTAGGCATGCTCGTCTAACTGAATCTGTGAGGTCGAGCTGCATGGATCTCTTGAATGCACCTTGTCGTTTTTTACGAGTTTTGGCCTCGTTGCTTCTCCGTTATGACCATCTGAAGTGGTTTCCCCTTGCTGCAGGGCGGAGTTGTTTGCTTGCTTTAAACTATACCCTCTAGAAAGGTGACGACGATGATCAGTGACTCCGACAGAATCATCTTCATCATTCCCATGCCAAGGAGCACTAGCAGCAGGCTCGTTCAAGTGAAATGATTCCAGATAATGTGGAAGTGTTCGACTCTGAGTAGGACTTTTCGAGAATAAGTCCACAATTTTCCCAGATGTATCAGATTGTTTTTCTCGAAGAAAGCCTTCAATCTCAAAGCATAACTTGTCCAATGCGGATTGCTGTTTTGAAATATCACAAGCATCTGCTAGTTTCATCTGCGCTCGCTCATCTAACCAGGCTTCGGAGATGTGGAGAATCAATCGGTCACTCCCTTCCCTTCCAATCTGTTCCTTGCAATATTTGTGTTTAATGAAGCGTACCTCTTGCTCATAATCTCTTATTCCTCTGGCAAACTCATCACAGAGGTCTTCTAGCAATATCCGCGCTTTCCTCTCCCGGTCCAGTTCTCTCAAAACATTAGAGAAGGAAGATTTCATCTGCGAGAGCTCGTTGGCCAGCCTGTGATGACCCTTTTCTGAACGTCTTCTTAATTTCACTTCACCTTCTAGCTTATAGTCCACTAACTTAACTGCACCCTTGATTCGCTGCTGCTCCTTTTTTCGTGCAGCTTTATACTCTGTCATTCGCTTCATTAAGTTATCAATTTCAGCTCGATCACTTTCCTTCTCTTGCATCAGTTGTTGAATTTGAGCCTGGGACTGCCCCAGTTCCCTCCTCAGTGTTTTTACCAGAGACATATCTAATGCATGCTTTTCTTCAAGTTTCCATATTCTATTTAGTACTTTAAGCAACTCCGTAGATGTTTTGAGAGTGCTACTCGACTCCCCGAATTTACCATGAGAGACAAAAGAACTGTTTGGACTGATTGCAGATCCACGCAAAGCCATCTGTAAGAAAAGATAAATCAACACAAAACAAGATGCCCTTTTTTTTCAATCTATTTAAAATAGTCGAAATTACCTCCAAAGAGCTAACAGGGGACAGAGGCTGCTGGGCTTGCCCAACCTTGTCGACTCTTGCATTATGTTGTGCCAGTGTGGCTGCAAGTTGCTTTCTAGAATTAATATTGCTCGTCTCCTGCGGAAAATTGAAATCACCAACAAAAGTAGTGAAATAGACCCCCAGAATCTTGCAAGCCAAACCTCAATCATAACCAACTTATTTCATTTTCATTTGGAACCAACTTATGCATCCACATAGAATTCTTACAAGGAAATAATACTTCAGATCAAATCACAAATGGAAAAATAAATAAATAATGCACCAAGAGATAATAAAACTGAACATGAACATACAAAGCACCAAATTCTAAACAGAATCAAGCCCCTTTTTAGTTGCAAAACTGGAGTAAGTATCAGAATATGTTTCCAGTAAAGAATGCAAATTGTGGCCCACAGCAGATGAGTGATATTGATGGCATTATTCGACTATGTGTATTTATATTGTTCCATTGCTCTGCCATTTTTCTTATCAAGAAAATAGACATGCCAAGAATCTGAATATAGTTGTAAATAAAAGTATTCCCCCATTTTCAGAAGAAATCAAACCAGAAAAGCAGTAGGGTTTCACTATTTTAGTATATTACCTGTTTCGCGGGACTCATAACTGCTGCCTCATCTCCACAGCTGTTGTCACCGAGTTTGTGATTGCTCAAAATTGGGCCATTTTTGTTGATCTTGGCCACCCTATGATTGAGTTGGGGCTCCATCTCCCACAGATTGGCACCCAACTTCCTTGCAGAAAGAGTGTTCGAATTTGTGGACAAATTGGAATCTTGAATTATTGTACCATCAGGTTGAACTAACCCGATTTTCCATGTGGGAGATGGAGTGGATTTTCCCTCCCTTTTCCCTATCAAAATCCCGCGCTTCAACTTTTCCACCATTAATTCACCTCTTTTTCTTTCCCCTTCCTTTACCTTTTTCACCCTCTCCATTTCCCCCCCCCCCCCCTCTCTCTCTCTCTCTCTACACACACAAATTATTGGTACTGGGCTGCTATATCATTTCTCGGTCACACGCACTGACTGACACACAGACAGATCTTTGTGTGCTCATCTTGAATGAGCGAAATTATGCAGCAGCCTTCGAACTAATTCTTTAACTACTCTCTCTCTCTTTCTCTTTTTTTTCTCTCTCTCATGTGATCGCTTTATGACAGTATCCTTGGGGAAAATCTGGTGCCTTTATTCAACGCTTTGATTGCATGCCTGGTTCCTCAAAAGCCAAGGCTACGATGGAATAAAGCGATTTAGGGTGGGGTTAACTCTAACCATCACTATTTGCACGTAATCTGATTCTGCGATGAAGAAACATTCATCAAATTAGGGTTTATAAACTTTAGCCCCTTTTTGCCATATCATTTTGATGTTTTGTACTATGTTTCGCCCCTACAACACGTGGCCACCTTACCCACCCCCATTTTGCCTTTATTTTCCATATTTATTGTTTATTTAATTTCTAATTCTTGAAATTATCTTCTAAATTATTGTAAATAGGAAAATGACGAACCATAAAAGAATAATTATAGGTTTTCAATATTGGACCAAATTGATTAAGATTTTTATCAATAATATATTTTTCTCAATAATGTCAATAGTAGAATAATGAGGGAGTAAAGTTGTGATTTTAGACATATCTAACCTAGTAAATTTTCATTAATTTTATTTATTGAAAACATGGTCAACTTTTCGTAGAAACCAAAACATGCCAAGAGTTGTGGTCCATACCCTATATATTAAACATAGATGTAGTGTGATCAACATCATTTAAGTGTGTCACACCCCCAACCCCCAAATTTTTTTATTTTTCATTTAAAAACAACTCCCAATATATTTCTCGTTATTTGAAAATTAAATAATTCAAGTTTAGGTACTTTAAGTATAATCTAATTAAAGTAGGGTAGCTTAGTACTTTCAAAAGGTAATTAACACTTAAGCTAACTATTCTTTTTTACTATTTGATGTTAATTAAGAATTAAGATATCAAATTTTATTATAATAATACATGTAAATGGATAGTTAAGTAATTGAGTCAATCTCTTTCAGCTGGCCCATTGAAAGAGACAAAAATTGAGGACCCATTTTGTGTGAAACAGCCCAATTATAAACTTGATTGAAAAGTGGTCCAATTTAAATATGACATTCTCTAAATCTTGATGAATAAAGTGGGCCTATAGATGATTTCTGATGCGGATTTTATTAAAACATGAAATTATTTCAATGCTGAATCAAGAAATGTGTTATTTCTCAAAATACATGAGCATGATGATGGAGTGTGACATCTCAAAATTATTTGCGGAGAAAATGGTGAGAAAGTCGACTAAGTATGGAGGAGAATTTAGCGTGCATAAGCTGTGATAAAAGGGTGTTTGCTTCTTACGTTTTTATTAGTTTGAGAGTTAGTAACTTGGATGACGTGGAGAGTGTTGATTGGGTGATTGGATATAGCCGGTGGAATTTCTGTTGAAACGGCCTTCTTCTTCCTCACTCCTAATTCGACTGAAACTTCTTCTAGGCAGAGAAATTGAGATTTTTTCTGGGTTTTGTTTTTCTGAGAATTTGGTGAGTTGTAGTCTGAATAACTCAACATCTTAATAAAATTCGAGTGTCACCTTCTGTGGATGTAGATAAATTGATTGAACCATGTTACATCGTTGTGTTTGTGTATTGATTCGATTCGATTTGTGTTTTTTGTGTTTGAGCTCGACATTTCATAACAATTGACACCGTCTGTGGGAAGCGCACTATTCGTCGAGCTCGGTTCTGGTGAAGAATTCAGCCTGAAGGATGCAGAGAATCAGGTAATTCAACTCTGGAAATTATTGAAGGTGTTATGGTTTTCTCAGTTGTTTGGGGACCCGGTTCAATATGGGGGTTCATTTTCAGTGTAATTTTCTGTGAAGTAAGTGGTGTTTCTTGAGCTAGAATTGTTGTTAACTGAGATTAGGGTCGACTTTGTTTGTGAGATATGGCCGCTGCAAAGTTCGACATAGAGAAATTCAATGGTAGAAATGACTTCGATCTGTGGAAAGTAAAGATGTTGTCCATCCTCATTCAACAAGGGTTGGAAGATGCAGTTTCAGATGAGACAAAGGCTTTTAAAGATGAAGCTCCTGATCAAAAGATCAAGATGCTAAACAAGGCAAGAAACATGATCTTTCTTAGCCTTGATGACAAGGTTCTAAGGGAAGTAGCCAAAGAATATTCTCCATCCAAAGTTTGGAAGAAACTGGAAGATTTATACATGGCCAAGTCCCTGGCCAACAGGCTATTCATGAAGCAATAATTATACACTTACAGGTTCTCGGATGACAAGAGCATAGTAGATCAATTAGATGAGTTCAATAAGGCTTTAGATGACCTGTTGAATATAGGGGTCACTTTGGAAGATGAAGATAAAGCTATCCATCTACTGAATGCTCTTCCTCGTTCATATGCAAACATTAGAGATGCTATGATATATGGCAGGTCCGGAACCATCACATTGGCAGAAGTGCAATCAACAATCAAGCAAAGAGAGATGGAGAAACTATCAGATACCCACTTTCAGTCTAAGGGATCTCAAGCAGAAGGTTTGTTTGTGAAAAAGAATCAGAACAAATCCAACTTCAAGAAGACTAACTTTGTACCCAGGCCTGTGTTTTGTGAGAGATCAAATTCAGGATTCAAACAAGGGAATAAGAACACCAGCTCTTATGGAAGGGGCAGGTTTCAGCAGAGTTTTACAGAAACTAAGCCAAGTGTATCTGGACAAGACCCGAGAATTTGTCACTAGTGCAAGAAGCAGGGGCATCTCATAAAAGATTGTGGTGTACTCAAGTAAAAGAACCAGTATATTAGTGGTTCTAATGTTGTGAGGTCAGGAACTGATCCCTCATTCCATATGAGCCACAACCTGGAGTGGTTTGTGGACATAAAGATGGTGAAGGATGGGTCAGTGGTGTTTGCCAAAAGAATAGTGGGAGAAGTTGATGATGTTAAAGAAGAAGATGCCAAGCTGTGGCATTTAAGAATGGGACGCTTAAGTGGATAGACATGCCCAAACCTAACCGGAACCGGCTGAACCGGCACGGAACTGTGGCCAATGGTTCGAAACTGGAACCGGACCCTTTTTTACAAGGGCCGGTTCCGGTTCAAGATTTTCAGCCCGTGGAACCGTCGATTCCGAACCGGCTGAACCGGCGATTCCACCATTTTTTTTTTAATTTTTAAAAATATTATGAAATATGTTGTGATGGAGAATTGAACACTAGACCTCATAGCATATTCCAGAATACTTATCCACTGAACTACAACACAATTATTGAATGAACTATAGTTTTAAATATATAAAATCCAACAAATACGAGATTATTATATGTAATATTTATTTTTCAACATTTTCTTATGTAGAATTAAACAACAACATCTTTAAATACAATATATAATTGCCAAATATAATTAATTTATCAATCTATTCTTAAAATTTATATTAGTGTTATTTATGAGTTAAAAGAATTTCAAGACTATCATGTGAATAATGAACAACATACTATTAAATCTAAGATCTTCATATTTTCTACAAATATTATTTCAAATCAACGAAATTGATTCTTAAAATCTTATTGCATTTTATAAGTTATAATATATCTTACATTACAATATACTGATTGATAATAAGTATAAACTTTAAACATTACTACTAACTTTAATATTAAATTTTAGATTAATGGATATATATCATATTTATTCATACTAACTTGTAAGAATGTTATTTAGTTTACAAGTATACAATTTAATACAAAGCTTGTACTAAAAAACTAAAATGAATACACAATGAATTAAAGAGATTTTCATACATGCTAATTTAAATCAAAGGTTATATTATAACAAATGATAGTCTATGCATTGGAGTTCAATGAATGATGTTAAAAGACAACATATATGTCTTGGAATAATGCATATCATACTCAACTTTATTTAGCATTATTTGTACAATGAAGAGAGATTCAAAACTATTAAGTAAATAATAAACAATAATTTAAATGTTATTTAAAGTTTTATGATAAGTAAATTATAACATGAAATTTTTTTTAATTATAATTACTAGAATAATATATCGCAATTCATTTTTATAGATGATAAAATAAAATTATCTTATTATTTAATAGTTTTTTTTATCTAAAATATTATACATATATATTAAAACATCATTTTATATTATAGGTTATAATATATTTCATATTTATATACATAATACATTCATATCTATTTATTTTAGGAACTATATCAATAAATGAATTGTAGTCTAGCGGTTTGTTGCTTACTTTACCTCCTGCAGGTCAGTGGTTCAAACCTCTTTGACTACTTTTTCAAAAAATTAAAAAAGAAAAAAAACTCGAACCGCCTGTTTCGGGCCCAAACTGGAACCGGGACCTTCTTTAAGCAGGTCGGTTCAGGGCCATGATTTTTTGAAGAGATGAGAAGACAGAGAATGATACATCCAGGAGATGTTTCAGAAGTATCAAGGTGTGAGGAATGCCTGAGATCCAAGAGCAAGAAACTACCCTATAAAGTCAGCGAGTTCTTATCCTTTAGAAAGAGTGAGATGTCTATTGCTAGGTTCAGGTTTATAGAAGAAATTTTGGGCAGAAACACTATCTACAGCTGTTTATTTGATAAATAAAAGCCCATCAGCAGCTCTGAATTTTAAATCACCAGACCATATTTGGTATGACAGAAAACCAACCTATTCCTATTTGAAACCTTTTGGTTGCTTGGCATTTGCTCATGTAAAACAAGACAAGTTGGAGCCAAGAGCTCTTAGGTGTGTGATGTAGGGTATCCTGAGGGAACCAAAGGCTACAGGCTTTAGTGTATTGAACCTGAAATGGAGAAGCTTAAAATAAGCAGGGATGTGACTTTTGATGAGGAGAAAATGCCCTCCCATTCTGATTTTAAACCTGAAGCATCTGAAGCAACTAAACCTTCAGAAATGGTCAGCCATGAGCAAGTAAGTGTTGAAAATGAAAGGGTAGAAGGAGATCTTAATCCAGAGAGTGACACAGAGGATCAAGTGGCTCCAGAAATTGACCTGACTAACTATTGGTTAGCCAGAGACAAAGTTAGGAGGGAGATACATCCCCCTAAGAGATTTACAGATGCTGATGTGTTATTTCTCAGCCTGAATGTTGCTGAGAAATTGAAAGTTCAAGAACCCAAAAGCTTTGAGGAAGCTGTTTCAGGGAAAGAAGGTGAGTTATGGTTGAATGCTATGATGGAGGAGATTGAATCCCTATAGAAGAATAGAACTTGGATACTGGTTAATAAAGATAAGGGACAGTCATGTATAGGCTGTAAATGGATTTTCAAGAAAAAGATTAGAATTGCATACCTGAGCAACTAAGATACAAAGCAAGACTAGTTGCTAAGGGCTATTCTCAAAAGTAGGGGATTGATTTTACAGAAATCTTTTCCCGAGCCGTCAAGCACAGCTCTATTAGGATATTTTTAGCTATTGTGGTTCAGTTTGACATGGAGCTACATCAACTTGATGTTAAAACAATCTTCTTGCATGGGGAGCTTGAAGAAGTACTACATATGTTGCAGCCACCAGGTTTTGTACCTCCTGGAAAACTAAGTATGGTATGCCTTCTCAAAAAAATTGATTTATGGACTTAAGCAAAGTCCAAGGAAGTGAAACAAACGGCTTGATTCACACATGAAGTCAATTGGCTTCAAGAGGTCTAATTTTGATAGTTGTGTATATGTTAAGTCAGGTTCAGTTACAGGATTGATTTTATTACTCCTATATGTTGATGATATGTTATTGGCTACCAATCTCTTATCAGATGTAGAAAGAGTTAAGGATGATCTGAGGAAAGCTTTTGACATGAAGGATCTTGGAAGAGCAAGCAAGATCCTAGGAATGGATATTGAAATAGACAAAGCTAACCACAAGTTAAAGCTGCACCAGTCAGCATTTCTCACTAAAGTTCTGAGGAAGTTCAATGGAATTCAGAGCAGATCACTGGTGATTCTTATAGGAATGAACATCAAACATTCAGAATCTCAGAAGCCTTCAAGTGAGGAAGAATATCAAGAGATGGAGAAGCTTGATAAGCTCATATTTATACTCACTTATCTATATTTTTCTCCATTGTTTCAGTGCAATTAGGTTAGGTTTTTACTTATTTCTGTGCATGAGACTGTTTTAGAGGATGTTATGCCTTCGTGGTGAGTTTTGCAGGTATTTAGGGCTAAAAATAGGTGAAATGATAAAAGAGCCCAGTTACACAGAGTTGCCGCTTTGATTGACGCACGAGAAGCCGACCAAGTTGGAAGACGAAGCCAAAAACCCGAAGCAGAGCCTCTGTGTCGATCGACGTGGTGTATGTCGATCGACACAGAGGTCGAACGTCGATCGTGAGCAAGGCAAATGAAGAGAGCTCGACGCATGCATGTATGTCGGTTGACAGGGCCAGTATCGACCGACAGGGAAGATAAGAGGGTGGATCGACATGAGTTTCAGCCCGAATTTTGACCTTGCATGTGTGTCGATCGACAGCCCGCCTGTCAATCAACACAGAGGCCCGATATAGAGATTTCAGCCTGTTTTGGCAATTTTTGTTATTTTAGCCCAATATCCAGATTAGGTCTTTTTCTCTCCTCTATAAATAGGACTTATTATGCACGAAATTCAGACCTTTTATCTCTGATTTTACACTTAGAATAATTGAGCTTTGGAGTTTTTACAAGACATTCAAGGTTCCTATTTCAATTGCTAAGGTAATAATATGTGTTCTTTATTTCTGGTCATGTTTTGTGGCTAGAACCCTAACAGGTGCTAGGGCTATGTGTATTCTTATTTGATGCATGTTAATTGAAATCAATTCGAATAGCATGGTTTAATTCTCTAAGTTTAATTTAATAATCTAGATTTAAAGATGGATCGAGAGATGAATTTGAGTCTAGGTTTAAAGTTAATTAATCGAAGGACCGAGAGGTGAAGATTGTTAATAGGATGAGAAAATTAATTATATTTGTTTTCTGTCTCAAAAGGAAGAAACTTGTATAGGAATTAATTAGATGATTATTGAGATTAACTAAATTGGTGTTCTTGAGACTGAGATGATAAAGTCACCGTTTAGTAATCTAGGATTTAATTGCCAGACCAAGGAATTTAATCCACCAAAATCTATTGTTTCCCCATTACTGTGTTGATGGATATTTCATGTTGATGATTAGAATATATGCACTAGGATCTGTGTTTTCCTTTACTGTTTTCAAAATCATTTATTTTCTTGCATTGTTATCTTTAATTTTCAAAACAAAATCCCTTTTCTATTTCCTCAAACTTCTATGTTCTAGAAATCATAGCTAGTACTTTGGATAGTTCGTTGCACAGTCCCTGTGGATTCGACCACCTTTGGGTGTAATTATAAATTTATTTGCTCACTGTTTCTGCGATTATCAAAGCTGCCTTATGCAAGCTTAGTGGACAGCTTGGATCCAGGCCTGACATAGCCTATTCAGTAAGTGTGACTAGCTGGTTCATGTCTCAACCAGGAAAACCTCATTGGCAAGCTTTACTGGGCATACTAAGGTATCAAAAGGGTTCTATTAGCCTTGGTCTTGTATTTGGAAGGGAAGAAGATCCACAAACAGATCCATTAGAAGGTTTTGTGGATTCAGATTTTGTTTTCAGCCAGGATACTAGGAAGTCTCAAACAGGGTATGTGTTTACTCTTTTTGGTACAACAATTGTATGGAAATCTAAGCTACAACAAGTGGTGGCCTTGTCAACCACCGAGACAGAATTTATGGCTATCACAGAAGCTATCAAAGAAGGCATTTGGCTGAGGGGAATTCTTAATGAACTTGAAATTGAGCAGAAACAGGTTCATCTTCACTGTGACAGTCAAAGTGCTCTTTACTTGACAAAACACCAGGTTTCCCATGAGAGATCTAAACATATCGATGTTAAGTTCCACTTCGTGAGAGATATAGTGGACAAAGGATATGTGAAGATGCTAAAGATACATACAGATGAGAATCCGGCCAATGCTCTAACCAAGGCCATCCCATCTGAAAAGTTTGAATATTGTTTAATGAAGTTGGGGTTGAGTTTATCTGTGTGATCGGCCATTATGTTCTGTAATGGAACAAATTGAAGGGAATGCTTGAATATAGATGTTGAGTGTTATGGTTGAGATGTCAGGAGGGAGAGCTGATGGAGTGTGACATCTCAAAATTATTTGCTAAGAAAATGGTGAGAAAGTCGACTAAGTATGGAGGAGAATTTAATGTGCATAAGTTGTGATAAAAGCGTGTGAGAGTTAACAACTTGGATGACGTGGAGAGTGGTGATTGGGTGATTGGATATAGCCGTTGGAATTTATGTTGAATCAGCCTTCTTCTTCCTCACTCCTAATTCGACTGAAACTTCTTCTGGGCAGAGAAATTGAGATTTTTTCTGGGTTTTTTTTTTGTGAATTTGGTGAGTTGTAGTCTGAATAACTCAACATCTTAATAAAATTCGAGTGTCACTTTCCGTGGATGTAGATCAATTGATCGAACCACATCACATCGTTGTGTATTGATTCGATTCGATTTGAATTTTCTGTGTTTGAGCTCGACATTTCATAACACATAATATTGAAAATTTGATTGATAATTGAATGCCTTCACTTAGGGGCATGGTATTTCAATTCTCAAAGAGAGACGCATTTCAATATCTCTTCTTTTTAGATGAAAAATACTTTCATTATTCAAATATCAAAAGCGACGATATCAAGTAATCAATCCAAAAAGATCTTCGTCCAAATTAGGAGTGACAATCTCCAAGTCGACATGTCAATAATATAATACAAACATAAGATGAAATAAATGGATTGGTTCGGCCCATTTCAAATTTGGGTCGCTCTTGTGAAACTCAATTAAACTCAGGTTGTCTCGCGTAACTTGAATAATCCGTAAAATTAATCAATTTTAATGTTATATATATTTTATTGTATTTGTGATTTCAGGTTAATATCATTTTTATTTTAAATATGTTATTTTCATCTTAAATAGGTCATATTTATTAAGGTTAAAATTTTCAGCATAATTAAACAAGTTATTTTTTGATGGCTAACCTGAAAATAAACAGATCGAGTTCGTGTTGACTTCTAACCCAAAAAAAATAAACGAATTGGGTTTGTTTGATATATAATGTGTTATTATCATGTTGCAACCCAACCCCGACCCAATTGCCACCCCTAAATTCCAAATAACAATATTAGAGAAACTCACACCAACGCTACTCTATTTGCATGTTTGAACATATGATAAAGGCCCTTGTAAAATGTCTTTCCTCCATTCCATTAGAGAGAGTTGTGTATGAAGTGAAGATGGGGCCTCATGAAAGTGGTACACAACCAAGTCATGCCAACAACACAGTGGTCGCTACCCCATGTGCAATGTATCCAACTTCATTCGAAAACACACACAATTAAACTAAGGTGGAAAGTGGAAAACCATGGCCTACACTGTAGTTTTCAGTTAGAGGTTAAGACAGCAGAAGAAGACATGGCTTAGGGCAAACATGGAAGGCCATTGGCCCAAGTCGTAGTCGGATCTGACTCAGGGTCCAGCTAGAAAGGGGACTTGACCTGCTCCCAGATTGAAGAAACAAACAAAGAGGGAAATCAGATGCAGCAGTAGTAATATGCAAATGCCAATCAACAGAGAAGACTCTTAACTTGATGATTTCTATCCACCAGAATTGAATGTTTGAATGTAAAGAATAACAATCTTCTTGGCATGGCATGGGGATTAACATAACAAAAACTAAACATTTTAACTTAAAAAGAGACGTGGCATCAATGGCTGCTGCTCAATGTAGTATGAGCCACAGAGCTAGGGGGCAATTTCCAGTCTTGGTTCGAAGCAAAAACCAGTGAAGAGCTGGAGGGGAAACCTCTTGATCACGGGGCATTTCTGGGACCACCTCCATTGCTTCTGATTAATATCGAAAACAAGAAGAGCAGGCGCCCCGTAGCTCTGAATGTATATGAGATCCCCTGTTCCACTACTCGCAAAAACATCGTCGAACTCACCAAACCCTTGAAAATACTTGTGTGGCATCCGGGTTATCTCTTGCCACTCCCTCCCCTTCAGAACCCATATGCCAATGCCCTTTATGATTCCCGGGCGGTCGTGTTTCCCGATGCCTCCAACCAGCACAAGCTTCTCCTTCAGATTCATCAGACGCCCACACGTGAGAGAACAGGGAACCGAGATGAAACTCCTTATCAACAAGCCATGTGGTGACCGGTTTCTGAGGTTATACATTATAAGGCCGTGGCGGTTGTCAGGGCCAAGGCCACCTCCAATCGAGTATATCAAGAAGTATAACACCCCATCACATATCACACTCTCATCACCAGCTCTCCACCCCATTAACATCTCCGTCAGAGTCGTGACCCAGCTCATTGTTTCCGAATCATAGAGATGGATGGAGAGATCCCACTGGAGGAAGTTTTCAGGGACCTGCTTAGATTTCACAATGGAGACATTGTAACTGTGTGTTGCTCCGTTGGCCGAGACCGCCAGAGCGCTGTAGTCGGAAAATCTAGGGCCGGGAGGCTGATCGAGTCCCTTGCAACATCTGGTTATCGGGTTGCATACATACAACTCACTCCTACTATCATTGTCCATGAAGCAGACCAGCCCTCTAGATGAAGCAATGAACCAGTTAGATTTCTCGATGCAGGGGAGATCAATGCCATACCACTTCCGAAAAACGGGATCATACGCATAGCCAGCAGGGTCGTCAGAGCTCGTGAACATGAAGTACCAAGGCTTCTGTGACAATGCATGAGAATTATTCCACATAAACCTTTTCGATGTCACTATCTCACACCATTTTTTGCACACACAACCTGCTCTAAAGATGCTAGCAATGGGGAGATAGGATAATATGCGTTCCAATAGATCATCGGGCAAAATCAGATCCATAGAAACAGCATCAACATCTCTGTCAGTTCCTTCACTTAGCTCCGAGAATGAATCGAGTCCCACAGTACCACTATCCATGTTGTTGTCAACACAATGATAAACCCATGAGATTTCCCCTTCCATTGTTGAACCTACAGAAAAGAAGTTAAATAAGAAAATATGCAGGAACCTCTGCAACATGGCAAGCAATACTGAGGAAACAACAAACCAGTTACACAGATCGCATTGCATCGACATAATCTAATGAAATGAATTAGTTAGATAGCAAATTTTGTTTCACAAAGTTAGAGATTACAAGATCACCAAAATCTAAGGATATAATCAAGCAAAAAACGTAGTCTATCTATTTACAGGATCTAAATTAGAATTCTATTGAGCAACGAATGAAACTCAACAGTTCTTTTAACTTGCATAAGAAACATGAATATTTCTATAGATTCCAAAATATGAAATGCAATGCCTGCAAAAGAACATAACAGAACTACTCAGAATGATGTATAATCTTGTTTGTCAATGAGAACAAACTTAGAGATCTGCACACCATTAAATCATGGAGAAAGGGAGACAAGAGCTAGATTTAAAACAATATGCAGCCACTCCCCTGAGCAAGACCATTGGGATGGTTGAGATCTTGCAACGCAAGAATAGATCACAGTCATAGGCTATAGACAAAAAATAAAGTTTAACCGCAGATTTCTTTCCACCACAGAAAGGCTAGGAACATGAATAGATGTTGTAGAGGCCATTAGCCCTTTGGACTACACAGATGACACACATCAATGAGACTGCATTATTTATTATCCATTCAACCAATACCGACTACATTAAGAATCCTCATACCAAACCTAGAACAATGGTAAAGGCTGCAATAAAATGAACCAATGTTAGGTGGAAAGAGAAACCAACCACCCAATCAACACTAAGAAGGGAAAATTACAAACACCCCGAATCCGCAGAAACAAATAATCACACAGAAAAAAATATTGCAACATGAACAGATCTCATCAAAACGTTAAAATCACATCTGCAATAAACAAGTAAAAAAAAAAAAAAGAACACTTTTTTGTATAAAACATCCAGAGATTGTACCTTCTGGAAACGGCCCTTCCCAGAAATCGCAGAACAATCAAGATTCGCCACGAAAACGCATGAAATGAAGAAAACGTGCAGTCGTTTCTTTCGCAGGGAACACAACAACATTCAAGAAACAGGGAGATACAAAATGGGCCAAAATTGCTTGAATATCCAAGAAGGTATAGAGCATATTTCTTGGAACTTAGCCTATAGTCATGACAGACAAACACACACACATATATTAAATTATAGATATGTTGCCTCCATCAATGTCACATATATAACCGGAGAGAGAGAGAGGGGGGGGGGGGGGGGGGTTGAAGTAGTTGATTCTTGTTTTAAATTTCTCGCGTTCTGAGTTCAAATGATGCAACCAAAACGACAGGAAGGGATGAATGAAAGAGAAGGGCGCATTTTTTTGGTTTTGTTGACATAGACAAAAGTGAGCTTCACTGAGAGTTGAGAGGTGCCTTTCAAGGAATTTGATTCAGGGTTTTTAATGGCCGATTGTGAATACGAAAAACCCAAAAAAATTTATAAATTAAAAATAAAAATTGCAGGCAACTTTTTCATTTCTTGGTCACAATCATAATGGTGTCTTACTCATCTACACTTGCACCTTCCATATTTCTTCCTCAATATTTCGCCTTTTTATTTTTTTTACTTTGTCGCCTCTGTTCTTCCACTTATTCCCATTTTTACCCCTTTCTTCCTCCAATCCAACTTTCTTAATTTTTTTATTACACTAAAATGAAATTGAAAGGAAAATTATTTATTTTTATTTCGAAAATTATTTTTCTTTTTCTATCAATTTTATCCCACCTTTTAACTTGTGTTTATGAACTTATCTCACATAACAAACGAGACATATTTTTCTTCCGCGTAGTCGCCACATCAACGTCCACGTGTCTTTTTATTATCTATGTATTTAAATATTGATTCGTCAAAATTTGAAAAATCAGCAAACATATAATTTCCATTTATTTTTGATTTTTCAATAAGAAACCTACGCTTTTTTGATAATCTTTCATTTAAAAAAAAAAGAAAAATCCACAAAGATGCTGATCTGACATCACGTAGAAGAAAAATACATGAATCACTAATAAAATAGTGTTGTTTGTTACGTGGGATGAAATCATAAATATAAGTAAAAGGAAACATAAAATCGATAGAAAGAGAAAATTCGTGATACAATTAATTAAAATGCAATTTTTTTGGAATAAAATAATTAATTTTCTTAAAGTATTTATTAAAACTAACTCGTTATTTATTAGATACAAATAAGACATTTAAATTATTTACGCCTCGAGGTGGGGACGAGTAGAAAGAATTATACTAAACTCCTTTTTGTTTCATTTCCTTTGTTTGGAGGCAATGAGAATGAGAAGAGATTTATGCTTCCGTTTTATTGTTGGCAATCACACCATCTCTGTCTGTCAAACATGCTTTCTTTTTTTTGGATGGAACTTAATATTTATTTCTTTAATATTAAAATGATATTTTTAAAAAAGAAATCATGAAGAGAGAGGAGAAATATGTTCCATATCAAAATCTCTTATATGAAGATTTTCAAATATGAGATTTCCATCACTGAAATATGTCTGAGAAGATAATTAAGATTTTTAAAATCTAATAATTATAAATAAATTCAATGTTTTTTACTACGAAAAGGTAAAAATAATTACAAATATGTCACTCCTCTTTAAAAATTATATATTATAATATTTTCAATGTCATAGTTGTACTTTAGTAGCATTATTGAACCCTTTTCAAAAAAAAAAACAAAAAAAACTCTTTAATAATGTAGCCATAATTCAGATGCATCCCAATCATATATAAGTTTTTGCCTTTTTTACTTTTATTATTTTGTCTACCATTTAGGTTAGGGGGTCTTGGATTGGACTTTGTGATATTCATTTATTCAAACCAAAGCTTTCTTTATTCAAATCCCAAGTTCCAAAGCCTTGATTTTCTTGACATCTTATGAGAAATTTGGAGAAATACATGTGTTTTTTTAAGAACTCAGAGAAGAGAATTTCAAATTCAAATTAGTGTTTTCTTTTTCCTGAATTTAATAACAAGAATTTATAATTTTAAAAAAACACAATAAAACATGTAGAATTCGAAAATATATTTGGCTTCTTCTCATTCTCTTGGCCAACGAGAACAAGGTTGGCCCTTCAAGGTATATTAGGACAAAATCCATTTTTTAAAGTAGCTAAAACAAAAAGAATAATCGATAACACAACTTTTTTATTTGGAGGTTTTTATACATGAAATCTCTATTACTGAAATGTCTTCTTAAAAACGGATTTAGGAAATGGAATTATAACTTTTAAGACATAATAATTTGGTTGTGTATTTTAGACATTTGGTCGAATGTGCATGCTTTACCTAACCTCTCTTTCACTTCATGAACCACTTTTCGTTGTTTTTTTTTTTTTTTAATTTCCCTTTAGACATTGGTGGTAGATTTGTCAAAATTTTGACTTCACATTCTGAAAAATCAAAATCAATATTAATAATATGGCAAAAACTTGCGTTAGGCAGGCCTAAACGGTTTAGGCGGGTTTTATCCTACCCAAATGGGTTCACCCATCCCAAATAGGGTATATTATATGGGTTTGGACTTGAGTTAATGGATAAAACCCACCTAAAGATTGGATTAATGAATAAAACCCGCCTAAATCGTTTAGGCCTGCCTAACCCAAGACCTTCCCTAATAATATAGGCTGTGACGGCTAATGCCTTTAATGAACTTTATTATGGGGTCAGGAAAATAAATTACTACATCTACTCTGAAGTTTCTATAACATAGATATATAGGTATTTAGATTGAGTTTTTATTTTAATTTTTACATAGTTTATATATAATTATTATATACTAAATATTTTTTAAAAGATGATCTTAATTGGATATCCCACCATATCCCAAACTTATAACATATTAGATACAAATAATATACTTTACGTTCGAAATTTTTTACCACATTATCCTTAGTAGACATGCAAGAAAGAATTGAAGTAAGCAACCAACAATAGTAAAAGGGAAATCTAAAATATTCATATAATATTTATCTCTTCAAAGACATTTCATATATAAAAAAATTTCAAACCAGAGTTTTTGAAATTGATCCTCTTTTTTTATTCTCAACTCAAAAAAATATGAACCTTTTGATCATATCATGTTCATTTCTCTACATGCATATGTGAATGCGTTGATATTTATTTTAATCCATGGAAAACTCGTGCATGTATATATGAAACCGGGTTAGGTAAAATATCCTCCATAAATAGAATAAGATCAAACAATATGAGCCCTAGACCTAAAATCACTTTTACGTTATATATATATTCTTTTGCGATAAATAAATAACAATTTTCATGAGTAATATAAGTAACATTTCAAATATGTTAATTATCATAAAAAATTATTAATCATGATTTACATGCGTGTGTGATTGAATCATCATAACTATGCTATGTGTAGAGTACAATTCACATTTATTTGACTTTGAAGACTCATGCACCAAGAATTTTTATGTAAAAATTGTAGTGACATACCTATATATTAAGGGAAGGTCTTGGGTTAGGCAGACCTAAATGATTTAGGCGGGTTTTATCCATTAACCCAAACTCAAACCCATATAATATACCCTAATTGTGATTAATAAACCCTAATTGGAATGGGACAACCCATTTGGGTAGGATAAAACCCGCCTAAACCGTTTAGGCATGCCTAACGATAGTTTTTGCCACATATAAATAAGATCTCACAATTCGTCAAAGTTTTCTTAATATGAATATCGTACTGAAAACTCCTATTACTTTCAATTTCTGCATCCTATATATGGTTTAGAATTCTTGTTATTTGTTGAGAGTGAAATAAAAGACAAGAGAATTTATGTGTAAGAGAGAAAAAAAAAAGATGTAAGCATGAGAGTGACTTACAATAAATATTGGAAAAAGATTAAATTACGAAGCATTGTTGAGAATGCGATGTTACGGGGCAATAATTTTGCGATTATTTAACCTGAGTTAATCAACATCAATTGTTTGTCACCACTGCAACAATAATTTTGATTGGCACCACCTCACGCCTCAATCAATGTTTCATCAAATTATATACATAAATATTTGATTGGTGCACATCTTATCATGCCTTAGTTATTTATTGCTTGACTTTTCTTTTATATTTTCTTTTTAACTTAATTTTGTTTCTCATTTGTATTTATAATTTCTTTTTTGCTAGCTAAAGGTCCCCAATGATATAATTTAATCCATGTTATTTTATGCTATTAATTTTATTAATTAATTATGGAATGGACAAATGAAAGAATAGAAGTGCACCCATGGAATATGCCGTCCAATGCAAATCCCAATAAACTCGAATTAAAAACAATACAACATTTGATTAAATGTATTTAATTTCGCTTTCCTCTAGATCATGATGATGCCAACAATTTATATTTATTTAATCTCTCAAATTGCACCTTGGAATTGGTGATCATTTCAAGACTGCGAGAGGCCATGGACTACATTGTTTCATGTGAATTGTTGAAGTACTCTCACTATAATTCGGGGAGATTAATTCGATGATTGTGGGCTGAGTCCGTGTAGGTTGAAGAACTCGAGGAGTTGATTGAGTTGGATAGATATGAAAAAGATATGGTGTATATCTTGTATCTTTGTTGAACAAGATTTATCCTTATTAATATTAGATTTGAATAGGTATAAATCTATTAGAGATAGATTTAGTTTTTAGATATATCTTACCATATCTAGGTTTTATATTCCTTATGTATCTAGAAATATCTCCCTATATATACCCCTGCTCCCCACCAATTATAATTGTTCATTATTTTGTATTATCTCCACCATAATAAAATCATCACCGTGAGGCTTGAAGAGTGGACGTAGAGTTTACGCTCGAACCACTATAATTCTTTGTGTCATTTATTTTTCTGTTAGTTATTTATGTCTGCAATCGCTTCAATTCACAACAAAATTGGTGCGGTGAACGTGGAGGAGGAAGGATCGCGATGGGTTCAGTCAAGTTCGAGGTGGAGCGCTTCACAGGATCAAATAATGTCGGTTTGTGGAAGTTGAAGATGCAAGCGTAGTTTGTACAGCAAGGCTTGGACAGTGCCTTGAAGGGAGAGACTGGGTTACCCGACACGATAACGGAGTAATAGAAGAAAGATACATTGACAAAAGGCGCACAGTGCGCTGATACTAAGTCTCGGAAACACGGTGTTGAGGAAGGTGTCGAAGGAGAAGACGGCAGCAGAAGTATGGACCAAACTTGAATCCTTATATATGAAGAAGTCCCTGGCGAATTGGCTCTATCTTAAACAGTTGTTCTATTTGTTTAAGATACAAGAGGGAAGACCGATCAACGAGCATCTTGACGAGTTCAATAAGTTGATCCTCAATCTGGCTAATATCGATGTGGCGATAGGTGATGAGGATCAGGCGTTGATGTTGTTGAGTGTGCTGCCAAAGAGTTATTCAAATTTCAAGGAAGCCTTAATGTATGGAAGAGAGTCATTGACCATGGATGAGGTTCAGTCTGCTCTAAGTTCGAAGGAGTTAAATGAGAAGAACGAGGAGCGAGAGAACTCTCATGGAGAAGGCTTGGTGGCTAGAGTGGCTCGAGGAAGACCGGAGAAGAGGAATTTCAACAGGGAAAATTCAAGGTCGAGGTCGAGGCCAAAGCCAGGATCGTAGCCAAAGGTTAAGTGCTTTCTCTGCCAAAAGAAGGGACATATCAAAAAAGATTGTCCAGAGAGGCAGACGAAGCAAGAGCAGAAGCAGCAGGCGGATGTAGCTGTTGCTGAGCAGGAATATGACTCTGGAGAGGCATTGGTAATTTCGAATGAGCGCTCAGAGAGGGAATGGATATTGGATTCAGGTTGTACATTCCACATGACACCTAATAAGTCATGGCTCGAAGGGTTTAAGGAGCAGGAGAACTCGAGTGTTCTTTTGGGTAACAATAAACCATGCAAGGTGGTTGGAATGAGTTCGGTGAGGATTAAGATGCACGATAATACAAAAAGAGTACTTCGAGGTGTAAGGTATGTTCCAGAGCTTAAGAGAAATTTGATCACTTTGGGGATGCTTGACGAACTGGGTTACACGATCAAGGTGGAAGCTGTGACTTTGAAGGTGTGCAAAGGATCCCTGGTCTTGATGAAAGGAGCTCAAAAGAATGGAATATACACTCTGATGGGGAGCACGATGATCGGGGTGGCTTTGATAGTGACAGTTGATAAGTCAGTACTGTGGCACAGGCGACTCGGTCACGTTAGTGAGAGGGGGCTGCAGGAGTTATCGAAGCAAGATTTGTTGCTTGGGGATAACATCAGAGAGCTGGATTTATGTGAGAATTACATCTATGAAAAATCTCACAGGGTAAAGTTTGGAGTAGGTCGACAGAGAGCTCGAGGAACTCTGGACTACATCCACTCATGAGCCTCATTGATAATCATTCAAGGAAGGTATGGTTCTACATCTTGAAGAATAAGAGTGATGCTTAAGAGACCTTCAAGAAGTGGAAAGTGCTGATCAAAAATCAGACTGGAAGGAAGGTGAAGAGGCTGCGAACTGACAATGGCCTTGAATATTGCTCGAAGGAGTTTGAGAGGTACTGTTCGAAGCAGGGTATTGCAAGGCACAAGACAGTGGCGGGAACACCTCAGTAGAACGGATTGGCAGAGATGTACAATCAGACGTTTCTGGAAAGAACGAGGTGCATGTTGTTTATTGCGAATTTACCCAAGTCGTTCTGGGTAGAAGCAGTGATTACTGCAACTTATTTGATCAACCGGTGCCCCTCGACTGCACTAGATTTCAAGACACCAGAAGAAATATGGTCTGGTCATCCTTCGAATTTCAGCAACCTTAGAGCTTTTGGATGCGTGGCAAAGAAGATAATCTTGGGAGGAGGGCATTAAAATGCATATTTATCGGGCACCCCAAAGGAGTGAAAGGGTACAAGTTATGGCGTCTCGAGCCGGATATAAGAAAATGCATCATTAGTAGGGATGTGACGTTTAAAGAGGAGCTGGTTGGAGATCTTGATAAGGGGGCCGAGGAACGAACAAATATTCTTGAGAAACAAGGTGGTGCTTCGGAGGAACAGTCTGACAAGGTCGAAGGAAATAGATCAGTTGCTGAGATTGAGGTGGAGCCGACAAGTGGGTCGAAGAGTGCACCTCAGGTGGATGGCGAGATCGAGGTGGTTCGAAGGTTAGGTGCGCTTCAAGATTATAATCTCACGAGAGATGGGGAACGAATGCAGATAAGACCTCCCACTCGTTTCGAATATGCTGATGTGGTAGCATATGCCTTTGTTATGGTGGAAGAGGTAGAGCTGGATGAGACTGAGCCGAAGAGCTATACTGAGGCCATAAGTTGTAAGGAGAGGCTCAAGTGGCTCGATGCCATGAAGGAGGATATGGACTCCTTGAAGAAGAATAACACTTGGGAGTTGGTGGATAAGCTTGGGGAGAAGCAATCGATAGTTAGCTGTAAGTGGATCTTCAAGAAGAACCAAGAGGTTTCTGGGGTTAGATTCAAGGCTAGACTAGTTGCTCGAGGCTTCATGCAACGGGAAGGTGTGGATTATGGCGAGGTGTTTGCGCCAATGGTGAAACAAAGGTCTATAAGGCTGATATTGTCATTGGTTGTTCGGTACGACATGGAGTTAGAGCAATTGGATGTGAAGATCGCATTTTTGTACGGAGAGCTGAAGGAAAGAATCCTCATGACGCAGTCCGAGGGCTTCGAGGAAGTTGGCAGTGGGGAGAAGGTGTGCTTTCTCAAGAAGTCATTGTATGGACTGAAGCAGTCTCCTAGGCAGTGGAATAGGTGGTTTGATAAGTTTATGGTTCAGCAGGACTTTGTTCAATGCAAACACGACCCATGTGTATATTTTCGAGGTAAAGATATGAAGACTCGAATATATCTACTGTTGTATGTAGATGATATGCTGATAGTGAGTCGAGATAAGCAAGGGATAGCCGAACTTAAGGAAGCTCTGAGTCAGGAGTTCGAGATGAAGGATCTCGGTTGTGCTCGAAGGATCTTGGGTATAGAAATAGTTCGAGACAGAGCTCAAAGAAGACTCACATTATCTCAAGAAGGATACTTGATGAAGGTTCTTGAGAAGTATGGAATGAAGGAGTAAAGCCTGTGCTCACTCCGTTAGCAGCTCATTTCAAGTTGAGTGCTGCTGGGAAACTCGACGAGGAGGAACGGGAGCTTATGAGAGGTGTTCCTTATCCGAGCATTGTTGGTTCGTTGATGTATGCTATGGTCTGTACGAGATCGGATCTTGCTTATGCTCTCAGCATGGTTAGTAAGTTCATGGCCGAACCTAGGAAAGAGCATTGGGCAGCTCTAAAGTAGGTCTTCAGGTTTGTTCGAGGAACAGTTGGAAAGAGTCTAGTCTTTGAGGATGATGGTTCGAGCTTAAGGCTCATAGTCGAAGGGTTTATAGACTCGGATTATGTAGGACGTATGGATATGAGGAAGTCGTTAACGGGTTTGTGTTCACATTGTATGGAACGGCGATTAGTTGGAGAGCAAGTCTGCAGAGGGTAGTTACCTTATCTTCGACGGAGGCAGAGAACATTGCCTTGACCGAAGCGATTAAGGAAGGTCTGTGGTTGCTTGGGTTTATGAATGAACTGGGGATTGATCAAGGAAAGATGAAGGTTTCCTGTGATAATCAAGGTGCTTTGCAGTTGACAAAGAATGACGTTCATCATGAGAGAACTAAGCACATCGATGTGAAGTTCCATTTTATAAGAGATGTGGTTGCAGCCGGAGAGGTCGAGCTGCACAAGGTCAATACTCTCGATAATTCTACGGATATGATTACGAAGCCAGTTCCAAGCACTAAGTTTGAGTACTGTTTGGAACTGATCAAACTGTTGAAGTCGAACTGAAGAGGATGAGCCAAGCCGAGGTGATATTGAGCCTAAGGTGGAGAATTATTGAAGTAGTCTCAATATAACTCGAGGAGACTAATTCGATGAATGTGAGAAACCTTCAATTCGAGCGGGGATCATTTTCGGGTGCCTTGTGTCGAAAGCTTCCTGACAGTGGTGGTCAGGTGGCGTGTCCCGTGGGATAACGGCGGTGCAAGATGAGTTGAGACGGATCAAGGCTCGAGGGAAGGAAGCCCGCAACAAACCTCGATACAATGGGTGCCTTGTGTCGAAAGCTTCCTGACAGTGGTGGTCAGGCAGCGGGTCCCATTGGTTAACGGCGGTACAAGATGAATTGTGATCGAGGGGAAGGACACAGGATTGTGGCCCTTGGATTTGAGGGGAGAGTTGTTGGGTTTGGTAAGCCCATATCCCACATCGGAGAAACAAGGATGAAATTTCTTGTATATAAGAGTCCACCCAACTCCATTAGTATGAAGTCTTTTGGAATGAAGATACTCAAATGCAAAACCGTGAGGGTTTTGGCCCAAAACGGACAATATCATACTAATGTCGACTTGTCGGTACCCCTAACAGGAATTTTGCAAAAAAATTTGGAACTGAATTGGAATCTTAAATAATGTGCTCCAAATGTATCGACTTCTTTAAAAATTGATCAAGTACACTATTAAGAGAAAGAGTATTCTCAATATTACTTAAATCCATTGTTAATTGATCGTGACAGAATATCAACAAAAACTTGGAAAAAAGTATTGATTATTGCTCAACTCTTTAAGTGCAAGCTAGTGTTTCAATATAGACCCATGATGAATTATCAAATAATATTTTACTTTTTAACATTTTTATTTTGGGAGTTCTTTCCTTTTTTTCAAACTTCCACTCTATCTAAATCTTCAAGTGAACGTAAATTTTATAATACAACTAACTCTTATTTTACAATCATATTTACAATTTTCACTTTTATTTTTCTCTGGAATAAAATATTTTATTTTAATTCTTCTACGGTTCTAATATTCATTTAATTTAATTTGTTTCAAATTATTATATCACATTTTCTTTTTATGTATTAATATTATATTTTAATATTGGAAAGTTATAAAATGACGGCCATGTAACATGTATTCACAAGTGTTGATAAATAATATTTGTGATGTGTGTATATTAATTATTAAAATGTTCATGTTCATATTCATGTGTGTGACTGCATGTTGACTTGAAGATGTAAAGCTACTATTATATATACTTTACTTTAGAAATTAAATTATGATAAAAAAAGAAAATGTAGTGGTCTAACCACTAGTAGGCCTCTTTCCAGCCAAGCCCCCTCTTCCACATTATAACCAGTCATGACTCATGTCTCACTTCAATTATTTATTTTAATTCTATTTTCACTTATTACTTTCTCACTATTTTTGTCCTTTATCATCCCAAGAATTCTCTCCTAAATACCAACCACGTTCATCTACATATCTTGCAAAAAAATGAAAATAAATAAAACCATCAGTTTCAGGGGCACAATGAGATACTTTTGCCTTTTGTTTGGCCACAATTTTCTTAACGTTATAAATTAGATATTTACTACCCATTAAACTATATTCATCAATGATAGGATTGTAATCCAACGGGCATGAGATCGATGTTAAAAATGGTTTGTGTTAAATAGGTTGAATTTATATCATTCATTTATAAAAATTAATGATTGAGATTATTTTTAAGTTTAACACCGTCACAATTCATTACCCAACTATCTAATTTAAATATTTGTTTTTTTAAACCACATATAAAATTTATAATCGAACATGACATGTCTTTTTTCATTAGTAAGTCAATCTAACCTAATTATTTAAATAAAATATTACCTTTTTATCCTTTAATATAAAAATATAGTATTTTGTTTTTAATTATAATAAAAAAATTCTTACACACTAAAAACTTATAATTTACTCGATAAATAAAAATAATTTGGGCAATTAATTAATTGATTAGGATCCATGATAATGAAGAAAAGAAATAGTGTGCAAAATTATGTTAATTTTTAACTCTATTTATCGAGAAAATATTTTTATGAATTTTGATTTATTTTAAATAATTATTTAAAATTTATAAGTAACACCCAATTAAGGTGACACATGTCAATATGTATGGGTCCCAAACCATAGTTGGTTACAGTGCAGCGGAAGATAGTTTTTCAGATTGGGCTCTCCAAGCTGGTGACTAACTCGGGTTTAGAAAAGTGGTTGTTTAGCGAGTGATACATTACTTAATCAGTTTTCATTAATATACCCTAACACTTGAGGGTTGAGTCTTAAATCCGACCCAAAAATTAAATAAAACAAATATATAACACTATAGAGGTTCGAACCAAACTGTCTTACATCTTCTCTTCAAACGCGCAGTTTGGAAATCACTAAGCTGTGAATTACAAAGATGTCGCACGATCTATTGCTAACTGATGAATGTCCGCATCCACATGTGCACTAACGTACTCGCTAAATCCTCTGCTCTCCTTTACTTCTTCAGATCTGGAATGAGGACACACCTTGCAGCCTCCAACTGGTTGTGGGGGTTTGAGTTCCTCCCAAGAATGTCCGATTGCGGTATACGCCCGTGATAGTTACCACAGAAGTAGTGGTAACTCCAAGATGTTTTCTTACTTGAAGAGTAAGAAAATAGTAGTAGCTCTTGCTAGGGGCACATAGTCTCGTATTCAAGAAGGAACACGGAAAGCTGATAAAACAATCTGAAAGCTTTTTGATGTAGAGAGTTGCTAGCTTTCAAGAGATCAGTCAAATTTATAGAAGATCGAAGGTTCAATTAGGATTGGTAACCTTTATAAGGTGGTTTGCAGTCTCGATTATTAGGTGCTTCCTTGGAAGGTTTGAATTTGAAGCCGATTGGAGCTGTTGTGAGACAAAAGGAACACTTCCTGTTGAAGTCTCACTTTTTCTGGCTTCCAGTATCTGTTCTGTCAGAGAAGGTGGACTTTCCTGCTTTGGTCATAACGACACTTTTAGCCAGTCCGAGAAATGTCTGCCGGTGGATTCCTTAGACGAACAACCTTTTAAGTGTCACAAACTTTAAGATCTCATTTCTTAAAGAATGGGCTTGTCTTGATAAGCACTTGCCTGTCTTTGACTATATGATGTCTCTTTTAGCTGGTTGGGTAATTGCCTTGTTGGTGGTCCACCAGCTGGTGATGGCGTGTGTCAGCCAACATCCTTCATAGGAGTCATTGCTAGTAACGACGTGTTAGCCAGCAACCCAAACAAGCTCTTTTGCTGGTGAAAACATTGTCAACAAGTCTTCAAGGGCTTGTGATCAGCTCCGACTTACAACTCAATAATTCCTATACAGGACATTACAAGTGCGGACTAACCTAGCTAGAGACACTCTATCTAGTGGTATATGTGACTCATAAAAAATATACATAAGGAATTAATTTCTAACATGAATTCTTAACGATTTCCCCCTTTTTGATGCAGCTACACCCATTCTAAGCTAGCAAGAGGATAACAAGTTTTCGAGTTTACAATAAATTTAACCTATCATCTATACTCGAAAACAAGTATCTTTCATAGCCTGTCCTAGTGATCTTCCTTCTGAATGGGAGAGATATTGCACTATTAATCATAAAGGAAAATAATATTCCTGATTACATTGAGTGTGTAAGATCGTCTAAGAGCATAAGAGAAGAATGAGATAAAAAAGCTATTGTCTTCAATCTTTAAGCCAATTTTTTAGTTAATATTTATTTGAAATTACTAGTACAATGAAAAGATAAGCTGACAAAAAGAAAGAAATGACAAGAAGACAGGTTGACAACAAAAGTCCTGTTGGATTGCAAGTCTTTTCTGCTCCTTCGTCTTAGCACCGCTTCCCTACTTTTTGCTCTATGTCATCTCTTCAGCTTTTTCATCACCTTCTTGTCCTTCCTCTAACATCATTTCTTCAGCCAATGAAGAAGGACAAGGAAGGTCTACCGAAGGGTTGCTTAGGGGGGGGTGTCAGATAGAGAGGTACGTGTATCGTGCCTTGAAATTCACAAAAATATACGATGCACTATCTTCTGCGATCTTATCAACCAGACGTCTGGTTAACATGCCTCATCTCCAATGACAAGCTTGAAAACTTGTCGTGACTTTATACTGTTGGAATTGTATACATAAAAGCATTATGATTGGTATATTGAGAAACATTATGTTTGATATACTGGTAATCATTAATGACTTGCAATAAACAACTCATGTCTGAATTAACAATCATACGAAACAAACAAATATATCCAATTATCTCGGCAATAGGTAGATCATACGGTGTGTAAGAGATCACAGAAGATAGTATCAATCGTTCGACCTAGCGAGATATAAACAGTTATCACAGTTGAGGCAGTTTCTAGTTTAGTTGTCGGTTTAGGCTGTGGCACACAAGTTCTATAAGTGGTTTATCTTGGCTACTTTGTGTGATCCGTACATCTCAATGTATTGATATGATCAACAGTGAGATGAATCATTCTACTTGACATATGAATGAGTAAATATCTTGGTAACTTGGCCGGATCTAAAGTCTATTGAAGGCTAAGGGGCACACATGGTTTGGTTGAGAGTCGTACACGTACTTGTATATCTGCATCTTGGGTGATGGCAGTTTGTGCGGGGTTTCCTCAGGCTGGATTTAGATAACCATATATGTTTCAAGATGGTGACATTCCCTGGGAAGCTCACAAGGTTCGTTATGCTAAGTCCCGCAGGCAAATCATTGATTCAAGCATAAACGATAAGGGATGAGTGGTACTACTCAGGAATAATAAGAGATTAATAAATTGCAGCTAATTGACATATGGTGAATTAATTGATGAATGTCTGAAACCTTATATATGGGGATTAACCAAGTCAACACAACTTGTTCCTGATAACGTGGTAATAAAGGAGTAGGTCATCATTAATTCTCTTGTGGTATGAATTAATATTTATTAATTAATTATGTTCTGGGTTGAACATGGAATCAATTAATAAGAGGCTCACTTTAGTATTTGTATTTGTTCCCTGATTTGGCCCAACAAAAGCTCTGAGCCCATTAGGGTTTAGTAAACCCTAATAGCCTGTTCTCTAGATCTATAAATAGAACAATTCTCTCATTCCCACATAAGTTTAAAGTTTCACAAAACTGAAACCCTAGAGAGAACAAAGGAGGGTGGCGACTGCAGTAGGACAAAAAGGAGAAATCGAATTCTTCCAGTGCAGTTTTAATCCGGTGGCGCATCCTCACCAAATTTCTGGATTAAGCAAGGGAAAATATCAGAAGATCAAATCTGTAGGAACACCAATCAACCATCTATCGTTGTTATTCAAATCGTTGGAGTTGAGATATTCCTTGAATCCATCTATTTAATTAAATAGGGGCATGCATAGGGCATTTACTGTTTGTCATGGCGTTTATTTTGATATTCCATGAAACAAATATGGGGTTTAAGAAATATTATTTACAACATGTTGTAGATAATAACAGAGCATGTTAGTGCTTTATTATTTACTGTTCAAAGCATGTTTTATGTGATTTATTTTATGTATTAAATTATGTCTATAATTTCGGAATCATGTTGGGAAATATGATGGAATTTTAGATGTGACATAATTTATGGATCATAAAATAATCTGTGCGCATAATAACCTTTTGAAAGAAAAAGACTAAGCAAGATTTTTTAATTAAAATCAACAAGACCTCCATAATGCGGTCTCTTATTAGAAGTGGGTAGTGGAGTGAGTAGACGTCTACACGACCGTAGCCTGCTTACTTTATTTATTCATAATTTTAATAGATGAGATTTCTATATAAAATATTTAAACATGTGAGAAGTGGACAGTGAAGTGAGTATACGTCTACACGACCATAGCCTACTTACTTTATTTGTTCATAAGTTCTCTAGGATTGTTTTAAATGAGATAACAAAGGTTGTAAAAAGCATGCGTCATGGGTCTAGTACGTATGACAAATCGTCTTTTTAACTTCTGGGGTTAGAATTGTGGTCAAATGTTTAAATGTTTCCTGAGTACTAACTCATGAATGATGTCCCTGCTCAAATAGCTTGAACATGGTCTTAGTTTTATCTCAGATTATTAATTTCATTTGCCAGCAAATACTTGGCATGCATCGAAATTAAATATCGGAACTTCAAAGAGCAGTCTGGTTAGGTGGTATATCGTAAATGTTTTCGAAAGGAGCTTGCGGTAGATGCACCTATGCAATTGGGGGAAACAACTGTATTAGTTTATCAAAAGGTTATAATACATATTTGTTTCATTGTTCTGTATGTATTTTCTAATTTTAATCACTTATTTTTCAGATATGTCTATGAATAATGTCATAATCTTGGCACAAATTCAATTAACTGGTTCAAATTTCCTGGAATGGAAGTGCAACATAGATTATATCCTACTTGCAGAGGAACACCAATATGTTCTTAACACTCTAAGTCCAGCTGTCCCTACTGCTGAGTCGATTGATGAGGATCGAAACCTCTATGACGAGTGGGTCAAGTCTAACAATGTAGTCAAGTGCTACATGACGAACACTATGTCTAAGGTGCTCTAGCAACAACATCAACACTATGACAATGCATTTGAGATATGAATAGTCTCACAGTTACATATGGGGAATCAGATAGAGCTGTCAGATTTAAACTTATGAGGGAAATCGTGAGTTGTAAAATGACTGATGGTAGCTCAGTGAGGGAGCACATAGTTTTCATGACTTATCTCATGGATGAACTGACGTTGCATGGAGGAGGTATTGATGGGAAAGCCCAGGTTGATATCATACTCAACTCACTTCCGAAGTCTTTTGAGATCTTCATATTGAATGCTGTCATGAGTAAGAAGGAGTACACTCTCAATGAGTTACTTAGTGACCCAATGGCAGTTGAGTCAGTCATACAACCTGAAAAGGCAGTCTTGGTTTCTTCCAGTAGTCGGCCCGCTTCATCGAAAGGTGCTAAAGCCTAAAGGGGTGACTGTAAAGAAATTCAAGAAGACAGCCTCTGGAAGCAAAAGTTTTGTTAAAAAGAATATCATGACACCGGGGAAGAAGGGCAAGTGTTTCTGTTGTGGCAAAACTAATCACTGGAAGAAAGAATGTCTAACCAAGCGGGTTGGACAAGGTACGCCATTTGCATTTGTAACGATAATATGTTTAACAATCTATTTCTACCCATTCGTGGGTAGTGGATATTGGAGCTACTGATCATGCTTGTTACACTTTGCAGGGCTTCAGGCCTACAAAGCAGTTGAATGATGACGAGGTGACGATCTCCATGGGTAATGCTACTCGTGTTTCTGCAGCAGCAGTTGGAGATGTTACATTATGTTTTGAAAACAAAGTTTTGATTTTAAGAGATGTTTTGTATGTGCCTAATTTTTGGCAGAACCTTATTTTTGTTTCTCGTTTGATAAATGATGGATTTTCTGTTATTTTTTATAGTCACATTTCTATCAAAGCAAATAACGGTGTTATCTATCGTGGGATACAGAAAGACTCTCTTTATATCTTTACTTGTTTGCATGAATGTTCTGTGAATGCTGCATATAACTCATTTGATCATAAAAGAGGGGTTTTCATATTCTGATGAGGATCTTACATATCTATGGCATCTGAGACTAGGTCACATCAGTCTATAGATGATCAAGAGACTCGTGGATGATGGAATGTTGGATTCTATCTAGGTAGTTCCGCATCGAGTTTGTGAATCCTGTATAGAGGGAAAGATGACGACCAAACCTTTCAAGGCAAGTGAGTCTCGATCAAGTGATATGTTGGAATTGATCCACTCTGACTTATGTGGATCGATGCCTACGCAAGCTCGTGGAGGATATAAATATTTTGTCACTTTTATTAATAATTACTCGAGATATGGGTATGCTTACTTACTTCACTACAAGTTTGAATGCTTTGAGAAATTCAAGGAATTCAAGGCGGAAGTAGAGTAGAAGTTAAAGAAGACCATTAAGTCATTACGATCAGATCGAGGTGGCGAGTATATCAGTGACGAGTTCTTGCAGTTTTCGTTAGACCATGGGATTACATCCCAATGGACCACACCGGACACTCCTTAGCATAATGGTGTGGCAGAAAGAAGAAATATGTCACTTCTTGAAATGATTAAGCCTATGATGAGCTATGAAAACTTTCTTGTTTCATTTTGGGGCCACGCATTACGAACAACGGCGTACCTGCTGAACCTTGTACCTTCTAAGTCAATTCCTAAGACACCCTCGAAACTCTGACATGGGTGAAAGCACAGTATGTGAAATATTAAAGTGTGGGGTTGTCCGACATATGTTTTATCAAAGGAACCTGATAAGTTAGAAAGTATGTTCAATCTAATGATGTTCGTGGGATACCCCAGACAAACAAAAGGTGGTTATTTCTATTGTCCTCAGGATCAGAAGATCTTGTTAGCACTAACTGAGATTCTTGGAGAACAAGTTTGTGAAAAACCACAATTTCAAAAGTGACATCATTCTTTAAGAAATCGGTGAAGATGATGCGTTTCCATTGGAAAAACCCTGTGGCATATTGAGTGTACCTGTGTAAGGTATGGAACCAACTGCACCATTGCTAGTGCAAGGCTTGAGCCATAAGAAACTGCACCAATTGCTGACGCAATACCAGTGCTCCGTCATGGTGGGAGGGTACCTCACCAACCTGAATGGTATATGTTTTTGGGCAAGTCTTCGGACTTGATCCCGAAAGACGGATTGGATGTACCAACCTATGGACATATGACAAAGCAATAAATGACAAAGATGCGGAAAAATAGCATAAAGACATGGATTCGGCAGTTGAATAAATTACCACTATGGATGTATACCAGAATTCTATGCTACCAGATGGCTCTCGGGCCATAGGTTGCAAATGGGTATATAAACGAAAGAAAGGTTCAAAAGAAGAGATAACAACTTTTAAAGCCAGGTTAGTGGCGAAGGATTATAGTAAAAAAGAGGGCATTGACTATAACAAGACCTTCTCACCAGTAGCCATGCTCAAATCCATTCAAATTGTTTTATCCATAGCAACATATATGGACCTAGAGATCTGGCAGATGGATGTCAAAACCACATTTTTAAACGGGTACCTTGAGGAAGGTCATGACATCTATATGCAGTAGCCAAAGGGTTATGCGAAGGATGGTGAAGAGCATCTTGTCTGGAAGCTAAAGAAGTCCTTGTATGGACTTAAACAAGCTTCACGATCATGAAACATGCATTTTGATGATGTGATTAAATCCTATGGATTTTCACAGTACGAAAATGAAAGTTGTATGTACCGATTATGCATCAGTGGAAGCATGATATTTCTTGCACATTATGTAGATGACATTCTCCTATTCGGCAGCGATGTGAAGGTGTTGTCAGACATGAAGAGATGGTTATTCAAACAGTTTTAAATGAAGGACCTAGGAGACCCTAGATACGTCTTTGGGATTAAAATCTTGTGTGATCGCAAGAAGAGGATGTTAAGCTTGTCTTAGGCCACTTATATTGATACTGTAATTGCTTGTTTTAGCATCCAAAATGCCAAGAAAGGATTGCTACCTTTCAGACATGGTGTTCCTCTGTCTAAGATACAATGCCCTGCAACAAAAGAGGAGAAGGATGAGATGGATAAAGTACCATATGCTTTGGCAGTAGGGAGACTCATGTATGCGATGCTATGTATGAGGCGCAATATTTTTTATGTTGTGGGCAGGGTGGCCAGATATCAGTCTAACCCTGGACTGGATCATTGGACCGCTGTCAAACATATTCTCAAGTATCTGAAAAGAACTCGAGACTATCGTCTCATTTTATCAATGTGAGAATTTGTGCTCTGTGGGCTATGCAGATTTGGATTTCCAGGCGGACCAGGATGAGAAGAAATCGACCTCAGGCTATGTGTTCATATTGGGAGGTGCAACTGTATCAAGGATGAGAGCAAAAGTATATCACAGACTCCACCATGGAAGCTGAGTATGTGGCAGCTTCAGAAGCTTAAAGAAGCGGTATGGTTCCAGAACTACCTCCAGGATTTTGATATTGTTCTGAGTTTGCCGAAGACTCTCACGGTATATTGTGATAATGCTGGTGCAGTAGCAAACTCTAAGGAACTAAGAACTAACAAGGCGTCAAAACACATAGAGAGAAAGTACCACATCATAAGAGAAATCATAGCGAGGGGCGATGTGCAGATAGATAATATAAACATTAAGGATAATCTAGCAAATCAATTTACAAAGGGCTTACCTCAGAAGGCATACGAGGGTCATGTTCGTAGCCTAGGGCTGAGGTTGATGCCACTTGGTGACCAAATGTAATAGCTAGATTGGAATAGACACATGTTATATTCTAAAAAATAATGGTATAATATTTTGAGTATAAGTCGGAGATTCTTATAATTGTATACATAAAAATATTATGATTGGTATATTGGGAAACATTATGCTTGATATACTAGTAATCATTAATGACTTGCAATAAACAACTTCTGTCTGAATTAATAATCATACAATGCAAACTAATATATCTAGTTATCTCATCGATAGGGAGATCATATGGTGTGTAAGAGATCACAGAAGATTGTATAAATCGTTAACCTAGCAATATATACAGTTATCACAGCTGAGACAGTTTTTGGTTCGGCTGTCGGTTTAGGCTGCGACACATAAGTTCAATAAGTGGTTTATCTAGGCTACTTTGTGTGACCGGTACATCTCGATGTATTGATAAGATCAACAGTGAGATGAAACATTCTACTTGACATATGAATGAGTAAAGATCTCAGTAATTTGGTTGGATCTAAAGTCTATTGAAGTCTGAGGGGCACACATGGGTTGATTGTCACTTGACTTGCTATGGTGGTGAGTCTTACATGTACTAGTATATCTGCATCTTGAGTGATGATAGTTTGTGTGAGGTTTCCTCAGGCTGGATTTAGATAACCATATCCGTTTTAGGGTGGCGACATTCCCTTGAAAGCCCACGAGGTTCGTTATGTTAAGTTCTGCAAGCTAAATCATTGATTCAAGCATAAGCGATAAGGGATATGTGGTACTATTCAGGAATAATAAGAGATTAATTAATTGCAGTTTATTGACATATGTTGAATTAATTGATCAATGTCTAAAACCTTAAATATGGGGATAAACCAAGTCATGCAACCCATTCCTAATAACGTGGTAATAAAGGGGTATGTCAGCATTGATTCTCTCGTGGCATGAATTAATGTTTATTAATTAATTATGTTATGGGTTGAACTTGAAATTAATTAATAGGAGACCCACTTTATTATTTGCATTTGATTTGTAGTTTGACCCAACAAATGCTCTGAGCCTATTAGGGTTTATTAAAGCCTAATAGCCTGTTCTCTAGATCTATAAATAGATTAGTTCTCTAATTCCCACATAAGTTTGCAGTTTCACAAAATTCAAACCCTCGAGAGAACAGAGGAGGGCGGCGGTTGCAGTAAGAGGAAAAGGAGAAATCAAGTTCTTTCAGTGCAGTTTCAATTCGGTAGCATATCCTCACCAGATTTTCGGATTGAGCAAGGGAACATATTAGAAGACCAGATGTGTAGGAACACCAATCAACCATCTACCACCATTATTCAAACCACTGGGGGTGAGGTATTCCGTTAAATTAAATAGGAGCATGCATAGAGTATTTAATGTTTGTCATGGTATTTATTTTTATATTCTATGAAATGAATCAGGGGCTTAAGTAATAAACGGTGATTCACATCGCCTATTGTAGACTCAGTTCCTACATGGACTTGCCTTCCTCCAAAGCCGGGTAACGAAGAACAATTTCTTGTTCCCTTTGTTGGGACCGCGGCCTAAACGAACTTGCCCCAACCCGATTTGAACGAGCCAGCACTTGGTTCCCAGTCTATATGTAAGGAATGAAGCTGAGAGCACCTGCGCTGCTCCTCCGTAGCTGCGCAGGTGCAGCTTGCAAGGTGCGTCCAACAAATGCATCAAGGTACGCATGACGTAGCCAAAGCCAGCTAGTCACCATAAAGGATCACGCACCTCAGAACCTCAAAAGGAACGACACCTCACGCACCTCTCACGAGCAGGTCATCCAAGTAGGTGCGTGGCCAGGACCCTCGAGGGATCAGCTCACGGATAAGCCTTACAAGCTCCTAGGAAGGCGCAGACAGTTGCACCAACCCCTACTTTCCCAGAGGTGGCTCCAACGGCTCCTAAACCTTAGGAAAACCTAGCAGCTAGGGTTTATCATTTGTACTCTGATAAGCTCTTATTTTGACTCACTTATCACGTTGTTTTCATAATCCTTTCTTACATTTACATTAGTTTTAGGTTAATAATCAAGCATGAGCTATTTACAGGGGATATTACGCTTGGCGTGTTTGGTTTTGTAGGTTTTTGGGTACAAAAGAGATGAATTGTTGAAGTGTTGATCAAAAGAGAGGAAAATCTGCCAAAATTTCCTTTGTATCGGTCAACATGCAGTGTGTCGACTGACACAAAGGATGAGAAGCAGAGTCGAGATGAAGGAGGATCGGGCAACATGAAGGATGAAGATCGGTGTGTGTGTCGATCGACATATAGAGAATCAGACTAAGGGAAGGAATATACCTGGTAGTTGATCTCAGAAATCAACTTTTTTATCCTTGGAAGGTTTCGAGCTCGTGCGGCATGAAATTAGGTCATCTGGCACTTCGCATCGACTAACACAGGCTCGCGTCGATCAACACAAAGCCTTCTAAGTCAATCCATGCTCGGGATTGAAGTGCATCACGTCGTGGTCTCGACTTCGATCGATGCCAGGCCGTGTCGATCGAAGTCGAGCAATCCCTCACTTTTTTAATGGTGCAAAACAAGATTTAGTGCAGACAAAATTTGAAAATAAAAAAAAATAAAAGGAAAAATGCAAAAATTAAAATCTGGAAAATACTGAAAAGGTTGGGTTACCTCCCAACAAGTGCTTTGTTTAACGTCATAGCTCGACGATACCTCAGATCAAAACCAGGGAGGTCGGGTCCAAACTCTCCGACCCTTGGTGTCCACCATGTAAACTTTACGGTCCTTGATGATGGTGGTGAGCTCGGATAGAGGAGGCTGAGTTGATATTTTCACCCCCTCGTTCCCGTGCTCCCACTCTATAGCAGCGGCTTCCTCTTTTTCGGACTCATCATCTTCAGTGGTGGTGATCCGGTTGCACTCCGCCTTTCTCTTGCTTTTATTAATCATAAAGGTGATCTCTTCCTCGTTGGCCCGGAGTGTAATTTTGCCGCCTCGGCAGTCAATGAGCGCGACACTAGTATCGAGAAACTCACGCCCTAGTATCATGGGCATGTTCTCGTTCTCCTTCATTTCGTGCACCACAAAATCTGCTGGGAAGATCAGATGGCCCACTCGAATGAGCACATCTTCCAGAATTCCCTTTGGACGGGATACAATCCGATCCGCCATCTGCAGCGTAATAGTAGTGGGCCTCATCTCTTTGATGTGGAGGTGCTTGTAAATAGAGTACGACATCAAATTGATATTGGCCCCAGTATCGCATAATACCCTCTCGAAGGTATGTCCTCCTATCTCCACCAGGATAGAGAAGCATCCAGGGTCGTTTCTCTTGATGGGCACCTACTTTTGTAGTAGCTGGCTGCACTGCTCGTGGATCTTTACAATTTCGTTCTCCACGAACTGCTTCTTTCCACTTATCAGTTTCCGGAGGTACTTCATGTACCCCGGGATCTCTTTCAGCGCATCGATCAGTGGAATATTTATGCTGACCTTCCTCAAGTTCTCCACAAATCTTAAGAACTTGGAGTCCTCCTTTTGCTTCGCGAACCTCTGAGGGAATGGCATAGGCGGGACAGGATCTTCAGAATTTGTTGAAATTTTGCCTGAGGTGGGCCTCGACTTCGACCGACGCAGGGGTGCTTCGGTTGATGTTGAATTCTTTGTGCATCGATCGAAGCCAGATGCATGGATCGAAGTGCGAGGTGAAGTTGATCTCCTCCTCGTCGACCCTTCTTCGTCGCTGCTTGACTCTTCACTAGCCCTCTTGACTTCGATCAATGTGGAACTTGCATCGATTGAAGTCGAGCTTCCAGTGGTGCAATTTTGCAATTTTTCAACTTCAGACTCATCCCGAACCATGTCGGGACCTTTGTAACTCATCCCAGATCTCAGTGTGACAGCCTTACATTCTTTTTGAACCCTTGGGTTCACCTCAGTTGTGCTCGGCAGCTGCCCTTGCTTGTGGTGAGCTCCAATAGTGTTGGCTATCTGGCTGACCTGCGTTTCAACCATCTGCAGGTGTTTCCCCATCCGGTCAACCTTCGTGTGTAGTCCCGCTATCTCTTGTTCCAGTTTTCCAACCTGGTGGTCAGAGGCTTTGATGTATTTGGCCAAGACCTCATTGAGGCTGCCTTTCTTTTTCTCCACCACTTCTCCGTGTTGAACTTCAACCCCTGGTGGTGGTAGTTGGGCTGCCTCAGGATGGGAGTAGGAGAAACCGTGGTGGTTTTTCGGCGGATATTGATATCCCCCACTCCTTTGCTGGTGCTGATAGGGGTATCCCCCTCTATACAGATAGCTCACCTCCGCTGGAGCTTCGGGTTGCACCTGTGCAACAGCAGCAGTAGAAGCTCCCGCCGACAATTTGTCCAAATCCTCTCTCAGCTTATCAACCTCAGTTTTGAGAGGATCTTCAGTCTCCACTTTATCCACAGCCTTTATCAGTGGCCTCCTTGGTTTGCCCACTTATAATTCTGTAGCGCCATCTTCTTAAAAAGCTTTAGAGCTTTCTCCGCGGACTTACTCATAATGGACCCCCCAGCTGCATTGTCCACGGACTCTGGAGTCCTTTCAGTCATGCCCCGATAGAAAATGTGAGCCTGCTCTTTAGTATCGATTCCATGGCTCGGACAGCTCCTGAGCAGTTTATTGAACCTGCTCCAGGCTTCAAACATAGATTCATCCACCATCTGATGGAATTGTAGAATGTCCATATTCATCTGAATGATGACAGAATGTCCATATTCATCTGAATGATGACAGAGGGTGGGAAGAAATTAGAGATGAACTAAGCTTGCAGTTCCTCCCAAGTTCGGATTTTGCTGTAGTCTAATCCGGTTAACCAAGCTCGGGCTTGATCCCTCATTGAAAATGGGAACAGCCTCAGTCTGATGACATCCTGTCCGACACCGTTCTGCTTGATGGTGTCGCAAACCTCCACAAATATCCTCAGATGCGTGTATGGGTCCTCCGTGGCTCTGCCTCCAAACTGGTTCTGCTGAACCATCTGAATCAACCCGGTTTTGAGTTCAAAATTATTAGTGTTGATGCTAATAATGAATCCCTCATTGTCGGGCTGCGGCTTGTACTTTCTCCCCATCGCATTCGGATCCTCATCGTCTGAATCATCCAGATGCTGCCTCTCTCTCTCTTGCCTTCTTCGTGCAACCTCTCTTTCAATATCTCTTTCAGCTGTCAGATGCCGAACTGTCTCTTGCATCTGGTGCATCTCCCGAATGAGGGTCAAAGTATCCCCCGCTGTGAGTTGTCCATCAGTGTCCTCTAATGAGGGCATATTCGGGTCAATTTCCTGTGGGCTTCGATTGTCCAGTGGATCCATCTTTTTCTTCTGTTTCTTCTTCCTACAGGAGGCTTCAATCTCTGGGTTAAATGCTTCAAGTGTCTTCCCTTGCGACCTCGTGTTCATGCACCGCCTGAAAAAAAAATTAGGCAAAAATTAGCTCAGCACTGATTGACATGGGTGGGTGTCGATCGATGCACATAAGTTCTCGACATCGATCGACGCGGGCATGCGTCGATCAAAGTCGAGACAAAAAATACACACGCACACGAAATTAAAAATACAAACTCAATCCAATTAATCTTATAATAAACTAGTAACAAAATAATATCAAATAATTCCCCGGCAACGGTGCCAATTTGATCACTGTAAAATTCTACAGATTAATTGCAGAACAGTGGCAAATAAATTTATAAGAATACCCTAAGGTTGTCGAACCCAGAGGAATTGTGTAATGAAATTATTCTATGTACTAGCCATAATCTTAAGATCTATTGTTTGAGTCAACAGAAGTCAGGGTTTTGTTAGGAAAATAAAGAAGACAAAACGGAAATTTAAAGGGTTTTAGGAAAGCAATTTAAAGACAGATTCTAGGGCGAACTATCAATCAAAATACATATCAATTAATTAATTTGCATTGGTGGGAAATCATAATATACTATAACTTCTTGGCCAGACAATTATAGCCTGGGTTACTAGCATATGAATGTATATGCTTTGTCGGCCTCAATAACATAGTACTAATCAACCTTTTGTAAATCCACTGATTAACCCCATAATTACTATCTTCCCCTAGGACAGATATTCTAATTGTATTCAAATTCCTTTTCCTGTTATTATTTTTCTCTTTTCAGTCCTTCAATTAAAAACTATAAACCTAGAATTAATTCTATCTTTCGATTTGATTAATTCTAAATCCTACTAATTAAAAACAGTAATTTAAAACCAAGCAATTCAATGTTAATCAATTAAATATGCATTTGATTGATATTCGTTGCCCTAGAACCCGCTAGGGTTTCTAGCCACACATTGCAGATAGAAAACCAAAAGTAAACATATTATTCAAGTGCATGAAATTAAATTACAAGAAAATAAAGTACTTTAAATTCTGGAAAATAAAGGATGCTGAATGCTTCAAAGGTCCAAGGCTTAATGAATGATACAAAATGAATTTACAAGGCTATTTATTGGAGTGGATGTGTATCCTATCAAGTCTAGGGCTGAAGATCCGATTTGATTCGAATTAAATCAAATTTCACCTGATTTTCCCATGTGTCGACCGATGTGGCTCGGTGTCGATCAACGCGCGTCTTTCCACCTATCAATAAAGTCGATCGTCCATCGGTCAAATTTGAACCTCTTCTCCTCGTCTCTTCTGCACGGTCTCACGGTTTTGGCCATAACTCTCACTCCCGAACTCCGATTGACCCGATTCCAGTTGCATTGGAAAGCTAAATTGGAGATCTATCCATTTCCATGCTCCAATAGTCCGAATTACTTATGTGGAGGAACCCTTCACTGCTACTTTTGCACACCAACTGCTTCCGGAATGGTTTTCTAGTGAATTTAAGCCTAAAACCTGCAAAAACCACCATGACAAGCATAACACCACATAAAATAGACTCATGCATGAAATATATATATATATATATATATATATATAAACTCGAGAAAACTACATAAAATAATATAGATAAGTGAGTAAAATAATGAACTTATCAATTGCCACCACTTTGAGCAATCAACACAAGCCCGACCAACTCCCCACCACTACAGAGATCAATCCAAACAAGGCAAAATAGGTGAATGCCATATCTTTGAGGTCTGGTACGAGGTACAATGGTCCTAGCATGCCTGAGAATGAGTTTGGGGTGAGGAGGATGAAAATCCTGCAGGAGATACCCCTGTTTCGACCAACATAGAGTCTGTGTCAGTCGACATAGGAGGTCGACAAGGTGGCAGATCGAGCGACATCGAAGGTAGCTCAATCGATAGGGGCAATGCAGCTGTGTCGATCGACACAGCCCCTGTCGATTGACATGCAGGTCCTAGAGCTGCAATCAATTTGCAGCAATCTCGACCGACACAGAGGCTGCCTGGAGCTGAAAAGTTGAAGAATAAAGGTGATCCCATTCCTCCAATGCTCTTTCCTCGGAGATTTGTAAAGAAGAAGGAGGATTCAAATTTACTCGATTCGTGGAGAATCTCAAGAAGGTCAATATCAACATTCCATTGATCGAGGCTCACCGCGAGATTCCCGGCTACATGAAGTACTTGAGGAAGCTGATAAGTGAGAAAAAGCCGGTAATTGAAGATCAAACTATTTCTATGCATGAGCAATGTAGTCTTCTTTTGCAAAAACAGGTTCCAACAAAGAGGTCTGATCCGGGATGCTTCTCTATTATGATCGAGATTGGTGGGAAAGAGTTCAGGAATGTCCTCTGCGATACCGGTGCAAGTATCAACTTGATGCCCTACTCAGTCTACAAGAAGTTGCTGATAGGAGAGATGAGACCTACCACAATTACCCTTCAGATGGCGGATCGCTCAATTTCTCGACCAAAGGGAGTTGTTGAAGATGTATTGATTAGAGTAGGCCATTTAATCTTCCTTGCTGACTTTGTTGTTTTGGAAGTACAGGAAGGGCATGGGATTCCCCTGATACTTGGAAGGGAGTTCTTGAGGACAAGTGGAGCCTTAATTGACTGTCGAGGTGGTGAGATTACACTCCGAAGGAACGATGAGATGATCGCCTTTGTGATCGATAAAAGTTATAAGGAAGCAGCCTGCAATAAAATCTCTACCACTACTGATGAGGAAGATGAAGAAGAGGCTGCCGAGATAGAATGGGAGCGAGAAAATGGGGTGGCAAAATTGCCAATTACACCATCCTCTTCCGAGCTCACCACTGTTGTCTGTGATTGAATGGTCTACATGATCGATGCAAGGGGTGGCGAGTCTGGACCGGACTACCTTGGTGAGGATCAGTATCGTCGAGCCACGACAATAACTAAGGCACTGAATGGGAAGTAACCCATTATTTGATTTATTTTCTTTAGGTTTTTCATTAATTTTTGAATTTTCTTATTTCTGTTACTTAAAAAAAAGCTCTGTATCGATCGACACACAGAGTGTCGATCAACACAGAGGTGATCGATGGAGCACACTTTGACTGAGGAAAGGGTTGACAAGAAGGCTCTGTGTCGATTGATAGCCCCCCTATCGATCGACACAGAGTGCTAGTAGCCACAAGTTTCTGTCGTTTGAGTTTTGTAGCCTTCGATGGATAAAAAAATTGGTGTCTGAGATCAACATTGAGGCACTGTTTCAATCCTAGTCTGATTTTCAAACTTATTCCCTTTGTCGATTGAATAAGTTTGGGGGGGAGGAAGACTTGAGTTGAAACTATTTCTTTCCATTTTATTTATTGCTTTTAGTTTGTTTAAATTTACGCCTAGTTTGAAACTTTTTGCATAATTTTGTTGCATTGTTTGAATAAGTTGTGATTTTGTGAGAAGATTTGTGTAGCTATGATATAACCCTAGCAAGAATGCAATATTTGAATTGATTGACTTTAGTATGCATTGATTGTGATAGTAACTGAGAATGCCTACATGTTTTGAAACTTGCATTGGCATAATGTTTGAGGATGATTTGATGTTTACTATGGAAGAAAATCTGACCCAAGTGTGAGATTTGAGCCTTTAATTTCAATTGTGATTGTGCCTGCATTATTGAGTATCTCTAGAACTTGCTTTGTTTCTTTTTCGAGATTGCTAGTGTGCACAAGTTTAGGAAGTGATTTTAGGCCAACTTTGTTTAGCCTATATATCCCATACACTGTTCGTTTTGAACATTTATCCCTAGTCAGCCCTTTTGAGCCTATGTGTTTTTCATTCTTTGACTATGAGTTGGAAAAATGATAGGGGAATCAACTCTTGTCTATGAGAGTGAGTTGTGATTTGTTTGAGAAAGACAAGATATTGTTAGAAGGTGAAAACAAAAGAAAAGGTTGGGCTCTAGAAAGAAAAAATGAAAAATGAAAAAAAGTGTATATGTGTTTATTAATCCTTATAAGCTCAAATGTATAACCAAAATTGTTTAGAGCATAAAAGGATGTGTGAAAAGAAAAAGAAAAAGAATTAAATAAATAAATAAAAGAGCCTTGGTTATGTTGAATACTATAGGAGATGGGTGGATATCAATAGATGGTGATTTAGATTGGTTGAGGGTGTACAACTCAATTGATTTTAGTCACTTGACCAAATATTTTCATACCTTTCACTAAAAAGCCTACATTACAACTATGAATAAAGTCATTTCTGATCTTAGACTTGTATGCACATATTTGCAGTGGAGATTTAGAATATTTGCAAGCCTATGGTAGAGCTTGATTTGCATGACTTGTGTGATCTCATATTATCCTAAACACTCGAGTGAATGAGTGAAACACTTCCCTTGTGAGTCTTCCATGGTTTACGGATTTTTTGATTCTTACAAAGTGTTGATTTTTGTGGATTTACGAGTTTGATTGTGATGAATCTTGTGAGGCATTGCACTTCTCTTCTACTTGAACTTTTAATTTATTCTTTTATTGATTGAGTACAATCAAGTGTTTAAGTTTGGGGGGGTTGATAAGCTCGTATTTTGACTCACTTATCAGGTTGTTTTCTTTCTTGTTTCTCGTATTTACATTAGTTTTAGGTTAATAATCAAGCATGAGCAGTTTATAGGGAATATTACGCTTGTCGTGCTTGGTTTTGTAGGTTTTTGGGTACAAAAGAGATGAATTGTTGAAGTGTTGATCAAAAGAGAGGAAAATCTGCCAAAATTTCCTCTGTATAGGTCGACAGGCAGTGTGTCGACTAACACAGAGGGCGAGAAGGAGAGTCGAGATGAAGGAGGATTGGGCAACATGAAGGATGAAGATCGGCGTGTGTGCTGATCGACATATGGAGTGTTGACTGACACAAGAGACGGGAACCAATCGACAGAGAAGCAAAAATGCGCATGTCAAATTGACGGTCATGTTGATTGACACGCACTGTGTCGATCGACACCGAAGGCGGAAGGAAGAATCTGGCTTAATTTGGAGATGTTTCCATCTCAGACCCATTACCTTTTGAAGATTCAATTTCCTCCCCTATAAATAGGACTTCATTAAGCTCGAAAATTAGGTTTGTCTTTAGTTTTCATAATTATTTTCAGAATTTTTATTATTCAGTTCCTTTTAATTTTCAGTACCCTTTATTTTACTTGTTGCTTTGGATTCAAGACATTTAAGATTTCAATTCCTGTTTTCATTATGAATCTTGTAAGCTTCTTTATATTTCTTGCAATGTGTGTTTTTAATATGCTAGGCTAGAAACCCTAACAGGTTCTAGGGTTTTCACCATCTTTTTCAGCATGTTTTAATTCGATTAAATCCAAACCCTAATTAATTGGTTCAAATTCTATGGTTTTCATCGAAAATCTATTTTCAATTGAAAGATCGAGAGATAAAAATAGGATTAGGTTTGTAGTTGTTAATTTGAGACCGAGAAGGGATAATTAAAATAGGAACATAGAATTTTGATACAATTAGTTTCTGTTTCAAAAGGAAGAATCAGTTGTAGGGTTTTTAATCTTTATCTTTATCGAGATTGATTAACTTGTGTTTTTAAGACCGATGGGAGATTATCACTAATTAATAATCTAGGTTTTAATTTTCCAACCAAGGAGTTAATTCCAAAATATCAGATTTCCCACCTTAATGATTATTTTTGGGTTTGGATTGATTGTTTATGCATGTTTATTGGATTGGATGATTTCCCTAGAATCTGCGCTTTTTATTATTGAATTTTATCCAAAGTTATTTATGATTTGAAAAAAAAACCCTTCTCAAATTTAGTTTCACTCAAACAAAAGATTGATAAACTATATCCAATACATGAAATATTGTCGTTGTACTGTCCCTGTGGGTTCGACCATCTTAGGGTGTTTATAAATTTATTTGTATCACTATATTATAATGTATCTGTAATTTTTACAGTGATCATGCTAGACTCCCCTATGAACTATAAATAGGGGTAGTAAACTCTATTTTGATTATTCTACAATCTCTACTCATAACACTTATTTTGGCTTAGCTGTAACGCTGTTCAACCTTTTCTACGCACCTTGTACCTACGTTTATCAAAGGAATTACAATTTCATCTTGCTTTTAATGTTCTTTATCTTTCGATTATAGTTACTACTGTTTACCTATACTTTTCCTATATTATTTCCTGATATATTCCTTGTTGGTTCCTGGGGCCCCGTATCTTTACGAAATCGAACCTCAATATTTTGGCACCCACCTTGGGGCCCTCGAAACTTTAACCTTCATTTTGCAGGGAAATGGCTTGAAATACATCCTCATCAGGAACTGAGAAGGACACAACCCCGAGGAATGACCCTCTGCAAGGGACCATAGTGCCTACCGATCCTCCGGGAGCACAAGCGACGGTCCCAGCAGATCCAGTGATCGTGAAACTGGCGGAGCTGAAGAAATTGTTCCAAAAGCAGCTGGACTCGTCCAACAAGAAACTCGATGCCATCATGAGGTCGTACCGAAAACTGCAGGAGGAGATCTTATCCACAGGGGGAAGAGTGCTCATAATTCAAGAAATTGATGGGTCAGACGGACCAGCGCCTCTCAGCCCGCGAAGTCTGATCGAGAGCTTTGAAACTAGCCAAGACGATACGCCACATACTCCTCAAGGGTCGGGAGGCAACCCTGAATTCATGGAAACAAATCATGGGGCTAGAGCCGGCCTACAGAACGGTGTCACAGAAGCAATGACGCAAGCCTTCAGGGCCATGGAGTCAAGAATCAAGAAGATGGAGGAGTACAATTCACTCCTAGCAAAGGTGCCAGGGATGCCGGCACCGAAGAAAATCATACCACAAGACAGCTTCACCGAGTCACCATTCACCCTGGAGATAATTGAAGTAGAAGTTCCAACGAGGTTCACCCAACCAACTTTCATACTTTATGACGAAACAACTGACTCGGAAAGCCACATTGCACTCTACAAGCAAAAAATGTTTGCGGCATCCATTCTGGCAAACCTGCGAGAATCATGCATGTGGAAAAACTTCAGATCAAGCCTGACAGGACCAGCCCTCCAATGGTTCGTAAATCTGCCTCAAGGAAGGATTGGATCATTCACGGAACTGTATCAGCTATTTCAAAGATAGTATTCTAGCAGCAGGCACCTTGATAAGCACCCAGACGACCTATATTCCGTGGTGCAGGGGCCGAAAGAGACCTTGCACTCTTACCTATCGAGGTTCAATAGGGAGCTCATTGTTGTTCCTAACTGCCCCGCAGATACTGCCGCACGAGCTTTCGAGAAAGGATTGGATGTCTACTCACACCTCTACATGGAGTTGTCGATCTACCCGTGCAACAGCTTGGATGATGCAATCAATAGAGCGTGGGCTCTCATCAAATGGGAAGAGGACGAGCCCTACAAAAAATCAAGGCGAGCACTCTTCGGAAAAACACCCTTGAACAATGACAGAAGACCTCCCTCCTACCGCGAGAGCCGGTGACCCAAAACAAATGAAAGGCAATCAAGCAGGTCGCACCCCTACAATCGGACGTACAATGCCTATGCAGTTGCGCCTACGTAGATGCCGTACGTACCCGAATACAACCTATCAATCAGTGCTGATAGCTTGGTCAACTCAGTTCTCAAGAAAATGCTGAACGAGGTCAGATAGCTAAGAAAATGAAAGTGGATCTGATGATGAGATACCCTAAGAAGTATTGTGAATTCCATGGAGATCACGGTCACCTTACCGAAGATTGCCGGGCTCTTAGACTTGAAATAATTAAGCTACTCAAGAAAGTCCTGCTGAAGGAGTACCTCACCGACAGAGGCAAAAAGACCTGGATGAGAGAAGGCCTAGACAAGAAGAAGGAAGATAAGCCTAAGCCTCCCGTGCCCGAGAGGACCGTAAACGTTATCATCGGTAGATTGGAAATAAGGGAAGTGACTCGCTCTTCGGCAAAGAAAATGCAACGTATAACAAGGGAGGACAACTCCGTTCTAAGGAAGAACCCCGAGCACGAACCCATTAAATTCAACAGCGACAAATCACCAGGACTACACCTTCCATATCACGACGCACTTGTGATCTCCATGCTAATCTTAAATTGCTTGGTGAAAAGAATCCTCGTGGATAATGGAAGCTCAGCTAACATCTTGTTCCTAAGAACCCTGCGTGATATGAAGATACCTGAGGACAAGATCGTACCTGAGATCACGACCCTTATAGGATTCAGTGGAGAGAAGCAAGTCACCAAAGGAACAATCACCTTACCAACCTACTGCGGAGGTGAGCAGCTCGACGTCAACTTCACTATTGTAGATGCGCCATCCTCCTACAACGTGCTGTTAGGAAGGCCCTGGCTACACACCTTAAAGATCGTACCGTCTATTTACCACCAAGTGGTAATGGGGATACAAACATTCAAAGGCGAACTGAACACCTCAAGGGAATGCTATTACTCAGGTTTCAAATCCATCTGCAGCTAAGAATTCTCAAAGCCAGCTCAGCCTAACAAGGCGCAAGTTGTGGAAGAACTTGAAGAGGTTAATCTAAATGAAGATCCGAGGCAGAGCACCTTCATACCCGACTTAGCACCCAGCGTGCACGAGAGCTTAATCCAATTCCTCAAACAAAGGCAAAAGACGTTCGTCTGGTCTCACAGCGACTTGACTGGCATAGACTCAAGGGTCATGGTGCATCGGCTACAAGCAGATCCCCAGCGAAGACCGATACAACAACAAAGAAGGCGCTTTGCACCTGAGGAAAACAATGATATCAACGAGGAAGTGTAGAAGCTCCTAGACATCGGGGCGGTGAGAGAAGTCAAATACCCAACTTGGCTGGCCAACGTAGTGGTTGTTAAGAAGAAGAACAAAAAGAACAGGGTGTGCGTGAATTTTACGGACCTCAACAAAGCATGCTCGAAGGATTCTTACCCTCTCCCGCATATCGACAACATTGTGAACGCGACTTCTAGACACGAACTCATAGGCTTTATGGACACTTTCTCAGGCTACCATCAGATACAATGCACCCAGATGATCGAGAGAAAATGGCGTTCATGACCAATAAAGGGATATATTGCTACAAGGTTATGCCATTTGGCCTGAAAAATGTCGGCTCAACGTATCAAAAACTAGTCAACAAAATGTTCGAGCCTCTTATTGGAAAAACTATGAAGGTTTATTTAGATGATATGCTCATGAAATCCAAAGAAGCCAACAACCATGTGACGCACATTGAAGAAGCATTCAGCATACTCGACAAATACAAGATGAAGCTCAACCCATCGAAATGCTCGTTCGGAGTTGCATCGAGGAAGTTCTTGGGCTACATAGTAACAAAGAGGGGCATTGAGGCTGACCCAACACAAGTCAAAGCGATAACTGATATCGCGCACCCACGCAACCCGAAGGAGGTGCAATGACTTACGGGGAGGCTGGCGGCCCTTAGCAGGTTTATTTCAAGGTACTCCGAGAAGACGCACAACTTATTTCAAGCTTTAAGGAAAGGTAAAAAGTTCCAATGGACAAAAGAGTGCGCGAGGGCACTTGAAGAACTCAAGCATTACCTAACCAACCCTCTGTTACTCTCCAAACCCAAAAATGGAGAATCTCTACTGTTATACCTTGCAGTGTCAGACAAAGCACTTAGGGCTGTCCTTGTTAAGGAAGAGAAGGGCAAGCAACTACCAGTCCACTATGCCAGCAAGCCCTTAGTCGACGCAGAAACAAGATATACAGCATTGGAAAAACTCGCACTAGCACTCGTGGTGGCAACGTGCAAGCTACGACCATATTTTGAGGCTGACAAGGTAACCGTGGTGACCGCATACCCACTGCAAACTGTATTCTCCAAACCTAGCTTATCCGGAAGACTATTAAAATGGCCCGTAGAGATTGGGGGATACGGGTTGGAATTTCAGCCATGTACGACGATCAAATCCCAGGTGCTAGCCAATTTCATTACAGACTTCACGACAAACCTGCAACAAGAAGCTGAAAAGGAAATAGCCAACCTGAGCTGCGAAGAACAAATGAATGGGGCCTGGGTCATTCAGAAAGATGGCTCCAGCAACGTGCATGGAAACGGGGCTGACATGCTTGTAAGAAACCCCTGGGGTGAAGCTTTTGAAAGAGTGATTCGGCCTAACTTTGATACAATGAACAATCAAGCCGAGTACGAGGCACTGATCAAAGGAATGCAGCTAGCAAGAGAGCTAGGGGCTAAACATGTGGAGGTGAGGTGCGACTCATAACTTGTGGTATGCCAAATAAGAAATGAATACCAAGTAAAAGAACCAAGGCTGCTCCCATAATACGAATTGACAACCAAGCTGAAGTCTGAATTTGAAGAATGCGAGATTAGTATGTTGCAAGGGATGAAAACTCTTAGGCATACACACTAGCCAACCTAGCCTCTGTAGCAATCGAGAAGACCAATCGGCCGGTACCAATCACATGGGTCGATGAACTAGCAATCAAGCAGGGGGTGCAAGAGGCCTTTCCAATCCTACCAATAGATGAAAATTCATGGATGCAGCCCATAACAAACTTCCTCAAAGACGGTCGACGCCCAAAATATAGGTACGAAGCAGCAAAACTCGAAAAACAAGCTACAAAATTCACACTCATTGAAGAACAACTCTATCGAAGATCCCTGGAGGGACCTCTGTTGAAATCCCTAAACAAAGAAGAATCGAAGAACCTGCTATCGGAGATACATGAAGGTGAATGCGGCAACCATTCAAGCGGCAGGTCACTAGCGCATAAGGTGTTGTCCGCGGGATTTTACTGGCCTACACTAAGGAAAGATGCGAGCGAGCACATAAAAAGGTGCGACAAATGTCAACATTTTGAGATAGTCTCCCACAAGAGCGCTGAACCATTGCATGCCACAATCGCCCCATGGCCTTTCATGGTTTGGGGGATGGATATTGTGGGAAAGCTACCTCGAGGTACAACACAAAAAGAATACATCTTAGTAGCCACAGACTACTTCATAAAATGGGTGGAGGCCGAAGCTTTAAGAAACACCGGAGATGCAGACATCATCAAATTCTTATGGATACACATCTTATGTTGCTTCGGAGTACCAAAGGAGATTCAAACAGATAACGGGGCTCAATTTACAAGCGGGAGGCTCAGAGACTTCTGCGACAAGTACGAGATTAAGCTCACCTTCTCTACCCCGAGGTACCCGAAGGCAAACGGACTAGCAGAATAAACTAACAAGACACTAATGGTGACTTTGAAGAAACGTCTAGGTGCCTACAATAAAGGATGGGTAGAGGAGCTACCTGCCACCCTCTGGTCCTATAGGACAACCCCAAACTAGCCACGGGCACAACACCATTTTCACTAGCATACGGAGTAGATGCAATGGTACCAGTAGAAATAAGAGCCAGAAGTCTAAGATTCGAGTTTGACGATGAAGAAAGAAACTCAGAAGACTTGCTCAAAGACCTTGAACAGCTCAACAAAGATCGCGCAAACATGGCCCGACGAACTTCCCAAATAGAAAAATTCTTCAACACTAAGCTACGGCTAAGAAGCTTCGTAGAAGGAGACCTAGTGCTTCAAAGAGTCTTCGACAATAAAAAAGACTACAGCCAAGGAAAGTTCGCACATACGTGGGAAGGACCCTACCTTATTTCATAAGTGGTCGGTCGAGGTGCATATTGTCTGATCACAATGGATGGAAGAGAAATGATGCAGCTAAAAGTTCAATTGAATTAAACTCTCAACTACACAAAGAATAAAATATCAAATCCAGGTTCTTCTCCGTTTCGCCTGCTAGAGTACCGGGATACTACGGCAAAGTTCTTATAGCTAGGCAAAATCAATCGTTGAGTAGTTTTTTATCAACTAGGCAAGTAATGTAAACCAATGCTAACAATGTAAGACTAACATGAATCAAACAATCAATCGGCATTCACTCAATCAATTCCTTTCACAATTTGGTAAACCAAAACACACAAATGCTCAAATTAGAAAGATAGGATGTCGAGATGAACTTGGATGCAATCAACTTAGGTAAATCATCGATGTAAACACGTTTTAATTCCTAATTGGATGAACTCTTACCCTACACTTGTCAATCCCCAGTCACGGTGAACCAACCGTAGATGATACTAAAGTCCTCAAACAGTCACGTTATCGGACCCTAAACCACTCCTAATTGCTCGTAAATCATTGCCCTATGCCCTATCTCCGCACAGGGATTGGATCAAGGAACATAAGAAGTCATACTATTCACGACACGCCTATCCGCGTGTTGACTGCAATATTTGTGTCAATTATCATCTAAATTGGCTATTACCTACATCTAGATGAATAAGAACAAGCTCTAGCATGCTTCAATCACAAAGAGGAAGGTAAACAAGCAATAATTAAACCTAAATCTCATGCATCCTCATCCAAATCAACATCCAAGTAGAATTAGAACTTCATACCTTTCAATTGTACAATTACAGATTTGAATTCAATGAACGTCATTACAAATTCAAAGGAGAAATAAGAATCTTCCCCAAATTGGATTTGGTTGCTTTGATCCACCACCTTTAATCTTCACTCTCCTGCAAGTGTTGATGAATTAATCTCCTAGATGCTCTAGGATTATGATGAATTGTAATGGAAGAATGGAATCTAGGGAAAAATCTAGCTATCATATATGAAAAATGACCAAAAGTTCTTCAAATAACCGCCTCTTCCCCTTTTATAGGCAAGCAATCAGGGCCTCGGATCGCCCGGTCGAAGTTTGGCTCGCCCGGGCCATCAATAACCGCCAAAAACCACCAAAAACTATCTTGGCTCGGCCAAGCAAGGCATAGCTCGACCGAGCCAAGTCTCTGTCCGCTCGTGCTCGACCGGTCCTGCACCTGCTCGGCCGGTCGAGCCCTCTGAAAGCCCCGCTCGGCCGGTCCTGCACCCGCTCGGCCGGTCGAGCTCTCCAAACTCCAAAACACGTGCGATTTTCCTCCAAAACTCCACCAAAATTGCTCGTTTATGCCCAAAACCTATCCTACACACATCAAACACACAAAACACGAAAACACAACCAAAATACGACAAAAACATATGATACGGGAGTAAAATAGCCACAAACAAGCATGTACACACATCAAAATATAGGTCATTTTACACACGTATCAAGAAATCATGAACTCTAGGAACAACAAGCACCTCAAGAAATATTACCCATAGGTGCCAATCTAGCAGCTTGGCACCTCAGATACGCTTCTCTCAAACTAGCTCTATTGTTATATTTGTTACTCCCTCCATCCCGGCTGAATTATCCCGGGTTGACCGGGCACAATAACCAAGGAGTGTGAGTGTAAAGTAAGTTGAGTGTGAAAAAATTGCCTTTTTAAGTAATGGGACAATTGAGGTGAGGTGGGACGGATGAAAAAGGAAAGTGGGACAATTGAGGTGGGACAGAGGGAGTATTATTTTTTTGTCACAACCATACTAACTTGAGCGTTGGAGGGGCGATGCCCAAAGCATCTCCCACCCACAACGCTTCTATTTCTGCATATCAGATACGCACGAGACGCATGAAGCCTCACCTATCCATGATTACCAAATATGCTATTTCTATCATTTCTTATATATGTTTCGTATTCTTTTCTTTATTTTACTCGTCAAAGCCTTCAACTTAAGCATCGGAGGGGCGGTGCTTAAGGCATCGCCCACACTCACTCTTGTTATGGCAGGATATCAACAATGGGTTACTAAACCACATATGTCTCGAACAAAGCCTTCAACACAACAAAAGGGTATTCCCCCTCTCAGTCCTACATACGCTTCCTAATAGCTAACATCACCCACAAGATCATCAATTCAAGCAACAAAAAAGCACCACTCGACATGCCAACATATATGGAAAACAAGCAGGATAAAGGGTGCGAGATGCAAAATAAAGGCACTTGATACGAGCAAGAAGGGGACCATTCATCATTAGCCCCCCCCCAAAAAAGCATAATCTGTTCAGGAGCAAAAATTTAAAAATATTCATGCAGAAAAGTAAATTTTTTTTGAACAAGTACTAAAAACATCAGGGCAGGTTCCAGGAGGGGTGAGGTGCAGACTTGACGATATCGGACCCAGGGGCGGCAGAATCAGCAGCTGCAGGTAGGTCCACGGCAGAAAAAGCACTTGGGTTCGCGGAAGGTGCAGGTTGAGGCAAGTCACTAGGTCCCAGTATGAAGCCATCGCCCCCAGGCATTTGCAAAATAGGTACCACATCCACGCGACCACCTGGCAAGGTGTTAACATGCGCAACAGGTAGCTATGGGGGAGATGGCAGAACGTCAGCTGCATCGAGGACCTTGGGAGACACCTGCGGCAGGTACGGAAGGTGCTTGGTGTCGGCCTTGGACAGCTCAGACTCAAGAGTCTTCACCTTATCAGCCAAGTCGGCTCGACACCCCTTCTCCCTGGTCATGTCAGACCTCGCCTTCCGCAACTCGGAGCCCAGGTAATCTACTTTCACCGCCAGGTCCTTGTGTAAGGTGATGGCATCTATACTCGCCTGGAAAAAAGATTGCATGATCAGGAGTATTCAAGGTGCAATTAATCTAAAAAAGAAATACCTACCTGCAGGAACTTGCGCTCCACGTCCAAGGCCCGGTGTGCAAGGTCGACATCACCCTCTTCGAGAGGTGCGGATTCTAGGAGTAGCCTCCACACCTTACTGCAGAAGGCTTCCACCTTTGTGGTCTTCTCCTCGGAAGCTGGGGTTGGGCCCGACGGTGGGAGAGGAGTAGCCCTTCTACCCTGCGGCTCGGGCACCCTAGCTACCTTGCCCAGCCTGGAACCTGCGCCATCTCGAAGCCGCAACCTCTGGGATAGCCTCCTGCCTCGGCCGGAGTACTCCTCCACTGAATCATGCCCGGAAGAGCCTGTCCTATGAGAGGAACGATCATCACAGCTCCTGGAGGAGTGGTGCGAAGTAGGCTGACTCCCCGCACCCTCGCGGCCACCCGCACCATGGTGATCCGCACCTTGACGACCTGCACCCTGGCCATCCATACCCTGGCGGTCCGAATCCATGCCTCGACTGCCCTCGGGCACCTTGGAGGCCGACATTACCGAAGTGCCACCTACCTTCTTGGACAAAGGGGTATCTTCGTAAGCCTTCGAGTACTCCTCCCTCACCCTCTTCTTTGAGGCCAACATGTGAGTGATGGCGGTCGGGTCCATGAGCTCACAACGGTAGTCCTCAGGAAGCACAACTACTCTCCCGTCCGAGTAACTAACGAAATCCGCACTAACACTATGCCCTTCAAAGACTGAATCCCAATTCATTTCTCCCTCCAGGTAAACGAAATCCAACCGTGCAATTTCCTCCAACGTCAGATCAATCCTCAGAATTTTTGCACAAAAAAGATCGCCCAAATTAGAGAAGGTAAGAAAAAGAGAGTGAAATCAGCATGTAAAAGAGCACCTACTCTTTGCTCTTCCACCAGAAGTAAGGAACTCCGGAGCTATTGGGTTCAACGCAAGAAAGAAGAATTTGTTATGCCAGCCCGTGGAATTCTTAGGAGAACCTGACACTACCGGCAACCTACCCCCCGACCACCTGGTGATGTAGTATTACCCATTCTCAAAGCATTTCAAACGGTAAATGTGATGCCACTCTCTGAGGCTAGGAAGGCCTAACCCTAGATTGAAGAACGTAAGAAAAGTCCCTACCAAGTGACACCAACTCACGGGGGACAATTGAAAGGGTGACACTCCCCAAGAACGGAGCACATTGCAGAAGAAAGGATAGACTGGGAAGCCAACACCCTTATTTACCACGTGCAGGTAGAAAGAGGCATACCCAGGAGGTGGCAGGTTGCACCTCTGATCCCGTAGGGGAGTCAAATGGCTCACCTTGGAGTAAATTACCTTGGCCAAAGAATCTTGGAGTTGCTCCTCTATGGTGTAGGAGACAACGTCCATCACCCTCCTTGGGATACACTCCACCACAGAGTCCGAGGAAGATGATAATTGAAATGGAGCGTCGGCCACCCCTTGCACAGGGTCCTGTGGCTCGACCGGTCCCAAGACTGTGCGAGAGGAAACTGAATCACCGACTGATTCACCTGCAGGTGAACCCGACAGTGTAGGCGTCCAAAGCGGAGAAGAAACCATGTCGACAAACTAAAAATAACAAAGAAAGAGAAACTACCCACAAATCTACCCACCAGATAAACAACACAACACTAAGAGGCTACTCACAAAGACGAGGAAAGGGGAAAAATAAGCCATAGGTCTATAATATACTCTAAAAAAAATAAAATGAGAAAGAAGATAGTAATGCCGCACAAAAGGAGCACGATGGAACCCTCAAAATGCAGCAAGTACGTGCTCGAAGCACGCCCACCGAGTCTTAGAAAAAATAACGGTCGTCGAAAGGAAGGAGGAGTAAAAAGTAAATGTGAGGAAGAGGGAGAATTGGCGAAATAAGGAGAAGTGGGCGACATGACAGGAAGGGACATGTTTACATGGGGGAATGAAGCTGAATAGTGCCGCGACCCTTCAACTCCCTCTCATAACCGCCCCTTTGGTGGTGATTATTCACAAAATTGCCACCACATGTCCAGTGCGAAAACCTAGACGCGCACCCTAGAGCTCGCACACCCTATTTGCCTCGCACCTTGGAAATATTATTCCTCGACAACTTTTTGGTGGCTATGCACCTGAATAAAATTACATCCATGCCGCCACCCCAAGGCACACAAATCGAGACGTAGGTGACCGCTCACCCACCTCGAGGGCTCCAGCAGTCAAATGTGACAGGGGCTGCACCTAACAAAGCTATACATGGTGGCCAAAGAGATCTTCAAAAGAAACCTTGGAGCCAAGAAAATCCACCGGGGCTCCCGCCACTGGTGTGATAACAAAAATAACGACAAAACCTCACCAAAAAGCGACGAATCAAGTCGTAAGGAGAGTCACGAACTCCCAATAATCCCAATAAGGAAATACAGTGCTAGATTAAGGAGCACCAGACTCCTACCAGGGGCCGCCCAGATGAGACACCCCCTGATGAACGTCGTGGTTACCGGAACCATGACCGTGCACTCGAGCCATCTTCTCGGAGGTGGCCGGGGCCTACCTGTGAGGACTCCTTAAACAAGCTGCTAACATAGATTAGACAGCTTCATCAGGTCCCGCGCCTATCATAACCTGAGTTTTCCTGAAGCAAAGACTCGACATCTAACAGTTTATACATATCTAATGACCGTAAAATGACCTTTCGAGGGTAAGCTAATGAATTGATTTTTCGACTCTGTTGTCTACTGTAGGTACACCTAGAGCCAAAAGGGCTATTGTTAGGGCCGCGGCCTAAATGGACTTGCCCCGACCTGACTTGAACGAGCCAACACTCGGTTCTCAATCTAGATGTAAGGAATGGAGCTAAGAGCACTTGCGTAGCTCCAAAGGAGCGCCCAGGTGCAACTTGCAGGAAAGGCTTTCAAGGTGCGTCTAGTAGACACATCAAGGTTCGCAGGACGCTGCTAAAACCAACTAGTCACCATAAATGATCACACACCTCAGCACCTCACAAGGAACGACACCTCGCGCACCTCTCATGAGCAGGTCATCCAAGCAGGTGCGTGGCCAGGACCCTCGAGGGATCAACTTATGGATAAGCTTTGGCAGCTCCTAAGAAGGCGCAGACAGTTGCACCAACCCCTACTTTCCTGGAGGTGGCTCCAACGGCTCCTAAATCTTAGGAAAACTTAGCAACTAGGGTTTATCATTTGTACTCGACTCCCCTATGAACTATAAATAGGGGTAGTCAACTCTATTTCGATTATTCTATAATTTTACTCATAACGCTTATTTTGGCTTAGCTGTAACGCTGTTCAACTTTTTCTACGCACCTTGTACCTACATTTATCAAAGGAATTATGGTTTCATCTTGCTTTAAATGTTCTTTATCTTTCAATTATAGTTACTGCTGTCTACCTTTGCTTTTCTTATATTATTTCCTGCTATATTCCTTGTTGGTTCTTGGGGCCCCGTATCCGTAAGAAATCGAACCTCAACACTATTCATCTTCAAAGATGACATCAACCACACGGTGCATGTTGTCTTCAATAATCTTTGGCGTGTTGTTGATGTATGGATTGTTGTTCCTCCGGACACTTCTCCTCATGCTTAGAGCTTGGTATTGCTATGGTTGACAAGGGATGACTCATAGAATAGAGAAGATATGTAACATCTCCCCCCAAGGACCGATGTCAGGGCCTGCAGTCCTATGCACTCCAACCCACACCTACCCCTCAGGGCAC
>JAPKLW010000689.1:91544-135605 GCA_026898455.1 Plectranthus barbatus
TACTCAGCTGACTGGCGACTGGCTCGTCAGCTGGTAGCTCAAGACTTAGAATATTTTTAGCCTTGTTTGCACAGTTATATCAGTTTTCAGATATACACCAGCACTTGGGTGCTGGGTTTTAAATCAGTATGAAATGCAGAAAGCTGATAAAAGACAAAGGATTTATAGTGGTTCGATCAACTGATCTACGTCCACTCTCCAGTCGTAGCACTGGAAATTTCACTAAGAGTAATCGGGTACAAGCATCCTACGATCTATCTCTAGCTGGTGCGACCCTTGTCCACCACTTCGCTAGATCAACCGCTCCCGGCCTTGTCCTTCTTCAACTCTGATCGGCTGGTGGAGTGCGAGCACGTCACTTCAACCTCCACAGCTTCACTGGGTGTTTAGTTCTCCCAAGAACGAATCTTCTCAATACGGCAAAAGCCCGTAATAACTCAAGTGCTGGCTGGCACAAGAGCTGCTGTGAACTTCCTCAGAAGAGAAAGAACACCAAAGAGATCAGTAACTTACAAGCTGGAAGCTTGAAGTCTCGTGTTTGAATAAATCAACACACAGATAGCCTTTAGAAAGGCCTCGAAAGTGCTTTGCTTGCTTGCAATAAAGTTTCTGACTTTCGGTAGTTGAGCGAGAGAGAAGAGTATTGAATGTCAGGAAGCAAGCTAGCGTCTTAAATGTTGGTGGTTCCGACCTATTTATAGACGCGGGATCCCATTCAAATCTTCTAGCCGTTTGCACACATCCGGAAAAGGTCTCTGTCCTCGCATGTCCTTCAGACGTCGGCAGGTAGGAATTTCCGGAAAGTGCCATGCTTTTGTCCACTTTATCTGACATTGATCTCTTTATGTCAGAACGACACTATTCGTCAGTACGAGGAATCGGAACTGGTGTCTTGAACTGATAGACTTTAAGGTATCCTCCTTAAAGTCATACTCTGTCAGTTAATTCCTCGACGAATCTTCTTTTTGTCTCTAAGACTCTGGGAGAGAGAATCTGGAATTCTGCTGGTAACATCCGACTGGTAGATCATTCTGGTGATCTTGTGCTGGCAGTCTCTGCTGGTGACTTTGCGCTGGCACAATCTAAGTCTACCAATATGTCTGATGTTAACCCTTGGAATCTCCCATGACTGGTGGTTTCACCGCTGGTGAATAGTGTCAGTGAGAACACGTATTCTGCTGGTAGGATTTGTCAGCCGCTTGCTGGTGAAATCCTTCCCAACTGGTGAACAGTAACCAGTCATTAGCTCTTTCTCATGCTGATGAACAGTGTCAGCACGAGTCTTTGTCAGCCGCCTTCGGATGAGACTTTTCCAACTGGTGAACAGTAACCAGTGGTAAGCACTTCTCATGCTGGTGAACAGTGCCAGCATGAGTCTTGATCAGCTGCGACTTACAACTCAAAAGACCTAAACAGGACTTTACATTTGAGAACTAGAGCTATCTAGAGACAACTGACGCTGGTAGGACTTAGGATTTGATCCACCAAAACACCAAAACTAGAATCTAAACAAGTAGCTACTGGGGAAAGGAAACTTAGCCAAATTTCCCAACAGGTGTTATTGACATGTCACATCAGTTTTGCATTTACACATCAATGTATGTGCCAATTTATCTTTTGAGTAAATAATTGCTGAAATATTTCAGTTTCACGTGAAAGTGAAACTCTGAAAAGTTGCTCATATAATGCATGTGATTCTAAAATATTTGGCTACCAAGCCATTTACTATTCCTTTCTATATAAAGGTGATTTTGTATAGTTCCAAACCATTTTTTCTTGATTCCTAAATTAATCCAACTACGAATGGTGGTTTTATTTCTTTTTCTCTTTATTCCATCATCCTTTATGAATATTGATGAAAGAATTAGTGAGCGCTTGCTCAAATAGAAGAGGATTTTTTCTAAGTCAAACAGTCCGGAAGAGGATTTTTCCTACGTTTCATGGAGTAGGTGTCCTTGGTCCGGATTCCTCCGCACTGTCTCTTATTTCCCGAAACTACAAATGGGACAAGCAATCACCTGATGTTCCAGGACATCGGCATTAGCCTCTTTACGGGATAAGAGATGAACGCTTATAATAAGTGAGCTCGAACTGGGAAGTGATCACCCGTTTTGCAGTTTTGTTGCTCACAAATTACTATAATTAAGGGGAGCAGCAACAACGTCTCCTTCACTAGCTCGCCGACTACTTGTATCAAAATGTGGATCAAAATGTGTAATATTTTAGGCATATTGAGGAATAAAATTCGAATTCAAATTAATACAATTGTGAGTGTGCTTGTAATTTATTTCTTCGAATATTGTAGCAAATTATTAAATTATATATCGTTAATTAAAACAAAAATAAAGTTCAATTCGGACTGTGCTTGAATTTAAGATGTTATTCATTTACAATTTTATAAAAAATAAATTAATTAGCATAGATGGAAGTCGGTCTTCATTTAGTCAATAGAATAGGGATGGAACTCGCCAATTTGGGATGGACCTCTGCCGATTTGATATGGAACTCGCCAATTTCGGATGGAAGTTGCTATTTATTAAACAAATGGAACTCTGTCCCAATTGGATGGAACTCGCCATTTTGGAATGGAAATCGACAATTTGAGATGGAACTCGCCATTTTGGAATGGAACTCACACATAATTTATCGACCAAGTAGATTGTTCACATTCATTCCACTAAGTCCCTTCTATTTAAATTCACATCATTTCATTCCAAAACCATAACAACAACAAATGACTATTCTCTTGCTCTTATTCATTTTTTGATTCGAATCATATGTCCCATATTTCTTTTGATTCCAATAAATTAGAAGAGGATTTTTCCTACGTCAAACAATCCGGAAGAGGATTTTTCCTACGTCACATGTAGTTAAAATCCTTCATCCGGATTCCTCGACATCTTTCTCATTTTCCCAAAATCAGAAATAAGGAAAGCCACAAAAAGAGGGTTCCAGCCGATCAACCCTTGCTTCTCCGTTACGGGAAAAGAGATGAAAGGTTCTAGTTAGTGAGCATCAATGATAGCTATTTCTGATGGAAACCCGGTGGCTTACGAGAAGCAGAAACTCTCTCCACCGACTAACAATTTCGGTGCTCACTAATTAATATATTTAAGCAGCGAAAGAGATGAAGGAGACCCAGCGGCACTGCTATCTCCTCCCCGGAAGAGGATTTTCCTACGTCACATGGAGTAGCGATCACGTTATGGAGATATAAATGTGTATCAAATTGTGTAATATTTTAGAAAATTATTAATAAAATTATGAGTTTGCTTGTAATTTATTGCTTCAAATTTTGTAGCAAATTGTTTTATTATTTACGTAAATTCAATTGGGAGTGTGCTTGAATTTACGATGTTAATCATTTATAATCTTATAAAAAACAAAATAATACGCATAGATGGATGTTGGTCTTCATTAAGTCAATAGCATTGGGATGGAACTCGCCAATTTCGGATGGAACTCGCTGATTTTGGATGGAACTCGCCAAATGGGGATGGAACTCGCTATTTAATTAAACAAATGGAAATCTGTTAAATTGGATGGAACTCGCCGATTGAGGATGGAACTCGCCGATTTTGGATGGAACTCGCAAAATTGGGATGGAACTCGCAATTAATTTAACAAATGGACCTCTGATAAATTGGATGGAACTACCCAATTGTGGATGGAACTCGGCCAAATGGGATGGAACTGGCTTAAATAATTCACATGCATGCAAACACATTCAATTCGACTTTATTCAATTGAATAAAGCCAAGATTTGCGGAGTTGGAATAAATATCACATGTATTTCTGAATTTAATAGTACAAAGATGCAGAAATATTACTATTATAACTATTCAAACTTATTATTCATGACTGAAAATATTTTGTCGCAAGTGAAACACTCATTCAATTTGAAACACTCTCTCATGCAATCGAATACTCATTCTCAGGAAATTCTCTCAAAAAATCAAACACAATCAAACACGCTTTCTCAAAAAATATGGAAAATTTTCGTTCTATCATTTTGCATTACAATGGTCAATGGGACATGCATACAACTACATCGGCGGTGAAGAACGAGTTATCATGATATCCACTCATGATATCACAATAGAAGGTCTCCAAAGAAATGTTCAATACATCCTAGATGCTCATGCCATGGTGGGCTCTTACACCCTTTATTATCTAGCTGAAACAAGAAGTGGGAGGACGGTTCCTTCAGTGCTGGCTACGGATACACACCTTCAAGGGCTTTGTAACATGTTGTGGGAGCCGAAGCTTTATTTAGTGATGAACATGCAATCAAATGAAGCTGTTGGAAGCTCTCGTCGACAACCATCTCCGTACAGGCCATACATGGCTTCATTGAGCCCACAACCGCACAACCCTTATAGTCCAACACCAGAAGAACTACATCGTTTTTCTACAACCATGATGTTTGGAGAAGGAAGCAGTGGAAGTCGAAGTTCTCCAGTCCCCGATTTAAACTACAATGCACCTGAAAATGATAGTGATGATGATGGCAACCATGATGGTGGTGATGATGATGAAGACGGTGCCGACACACAAAATCCGAATGTAGTTGTCCATTCAGATGAGGACGACGAAGCAGAATTCGATACGGAATCATCCGATGGTGATGAACGCCACAATTACAATGCTTCGTTATTCAATTGTACAATTGAAGATTTCACCGCTTGGGTCCGAGAACAAGGTGGTATCGGTGCCATTGTATCAAGCCTGGTCCCGACTCAGCCTTTACCGGCTGAAACAGTTGATGTACTAAGTCATTAAATGAACAACTGGTTATTGCCGATAATTCCAGTAGATACATCTGACGTACCTATATCACGAGATGTTCAAGCAGTATTGGACGAGGAATTGCAAAAATGATCATTGTTTTGGTCTAAAGAAGACTTGTATGTGGCTGTCGGACTTTGGCACATGGAGCATCAAGTTGAGTTTAAAGTGTCACGATCTACCAAAACTCGGGTGGAATATAGTTGCAGCCGCAGTGATAACTGTTCGTTCATGATTCGAGCCGCTAATTCAGATGGACGTTGGATTGTATACAAATTCTGCTCGAGTCATACTTGTGTTACAAGTATGGACAACATCCGAAGCAGAACTATACGCTCGAAGGCTATCTCTGCATATTTTGCCCGAAGAATGCGCCGACAAGGATCGATCATGAAATCACGAGATGTCGGATCGATCATGAAATCGCGAGATATAATGGCGGAGCTGCAACATAATTTCGGCATTAAGGTGAGCTACAGCAATGCCCTACGAGCTCGAAATGGAGCCATAGCTATGATATATGGTGGCTTAGAGGATTCTTTCAACTTGCTGCCGAAATATTTTTATGTTCTCGAACAGCACAATCCCGGCACCATTACCGATCTTAATATCGGCGAAGATGGACGACTACGACACTTTTTTGTTTGTTTGGGTGTGTCGCGTGCAGCATTCTCAACTTTATTACGGCAAGTGATTGTCGTTGATGCCACACACCTCAAGGGCAGAAATAAAGGTGTGCTATTGGTTGCTGTAACCAAAGACGACAACGAGCAGATATTTCCTCTGGCAATTGGATTTGCACCGATCGAGAATGATGAGAGCTGGACTTGGTTTATGTCCCGGATCCGGATGGCTTTCAATTCTGATGAGCATTTGCTGATTGTTTCAGATCAACACATCAGCATAGCAAACGCAGTAAGTACGGTTTATCCAGAGGCAACACACGCTTTGTGTTGTTACCATATCCAGAGCAAGTTGACAACCTTCACTGCTCCAATTGTGAGGTTATACCATAAGGCAGCCTATGCTTACCGTACTATAATCTATCAGAAGGCAATTGACCAGATTGCACAATATTGCCCGGCAGCTTACGACAAACTCATGATGCTCGGACCGGCAAAGTGGGCAAGGTCAAAATGCCCAGTTCGCCGATATAGCTTCATGACATCGAATGCAGCCGAAGTATTCAACTCCCGACTGTTAGATGCTAGACGTCTGCCAATCTGTTCCGTTGTCGAGCTATATAGGCACATTGTAGAAAAATGGTTTGACGAAAGGCGTGCTAAGGCGTTTGCAAGAACCAAAGAGTTGACTGAGGAATGCGTGGCCAAAATGACTCCAATGGTGGAGCTCTCACACAAATACTCTGTTGTGGCTATTAGTGATGATCAATTTAAAGTCAGCCTCAAAGATACAACGTGGAAGGTTGATCTCCAAGACAACTTGTGCGACTGTCGTGAATTTCAGCTGGATCTTATTCCATGCTCGCATGCTATTGCTGCAATTCGGTTAGTAAATATATAAATACATCATTCTTTAATTATAATGTTCACTACTTAATCTTTGTTGTTGACACAGCTTCAAGGGTACGATATGACTACGTTTGGTCATACTACAAGACATCGAATTGGCAAGAAATATATGGAGGGGTCATACACCCACTGCCTCCCAAAGATGAGTGGATTGTATCACCAGAAGCACAAGCTTGTGTTGTTTTGCCGCCGATTGTGAATCGGCAAGCCGGTCGACCCAGAAATAGTCGTCGTCCTTTAGGAGCAGAGGCGGGACAAACATCAACCACTAGACGACGAGCTACAAAGAAATGCAGTATATGTGGATCTACAAGTCACACGAAACGTGGCTGTCCAGAAAGAGTTCCGCCTGATTAATTTGTTTGGTTTTTAGGAAATGTATTGCATAATGTATTGTAATATGTTTGATTTAATTGTCTTAAATTGAGGACATGAAATTCCGATTGAATGTGCTTGTGATTCCCATAATTTATATTTTATGTGCTTCGTATTTCATTTCTAAATACAAACAAATTTTACATGATTTATATTACTTGAGAATCGCAACATGTAATGTAATTTTCAAAAGATCCCACACGACCCTAAATCCTAAATTGGACTTCCATTCCATTTTTGTTGAGTTCCACCTCATTTAAGCGAGTTCCATCTGATTTAATCCGAATTCCATATGAATTCCATACGAAGTCCAACCGATTTTCATACGAATTCCATACAATAAAGCAGAAATAAACCGAATTCCATACGAAATAATTTTGGATTTAACCAAGTACCGAATTCCAGCTAGAATGCCCGACTTCCATCTGAATTGATTTACTTCCAGCCCAATTCAAAGCGAGTTCCATCCCATTTTCAAATCTGAAGTCCGCACAATGTTTTTTATTACATTTTAAATTCAACCCTAAATGAATAATAATAAAATAATCAAGCAGTTGGACTTTTCACACTAATCGACAAAAATGATTGGGAGATTGAGACAGTTTTTACAGACAAAGTACACTTTTGCTATTTTGTGGAGTTTTTCATAAGAGGTGCTATTTGGTGGATGTGTTTTATAACTTTTGCTATTTAAAACTATTCCCTCTTAAAGAATTCAACATAGGGTTTCAAAAAGACTATTTATGCCCATTTTCTGGTTTCCACGCAAATCTCGAAGCATCTATTTTATCTGCATGATGCATAATCCCAAAAATCAATGGTGAAAATTTGCTTTGTTTCTCAGCCACCGTCTCCTCGTCATTCCATGATTGTGGATTCAATGGCGTAGCGCTGTCTCTGCTTCAACGTTGACGATGTTTGGAGACGATAAAACCTTAGGCGGGTTAGGCGTCTGTATGGCGGCCGACTAGATAAGTTAGACGAATGATATTTTAATATTTTCAGAAAAAATATTTAAACTAAATAATTTTATTTATTAATATTTATATATTTAATATATTCAAAATAAAAAAATAGCTTTCTGAACCCTATTAATTAACACACCTTTTTTTAGGGAAAAACACACCGCTTTTTATTCAACAACAATTACATATCGTACATGATAGCTTGTTCAAGATATCTAGGTATGTAATTGATGAAACAACAATTAGTCCCTTTAGCAACGGTGTGAGCAACATGGTTCGCTTCTCTCCGAATGTGGTGAAAAATAGGGTTGGCAATCTCCTTAGCGACTTCTTGGATGTCCATGACGATAACTTTTTCATACGTATTGCTCTGCGCCTTCCCGTTGATAAATTGAATGAGTTGGAGACTATCACTTTCAACAATATCCACTTTCAAATCATGTTGTTTATCTTTCATCAGGGCGAATCACATAGCAATACCTTCAAGGAGTACGCTACTACCTTGTGCAGTGCAAGCATCCCGACAAATCAGCTTAGGTCTTCCTTCATTGTCTCGAATCACACAAGCCATTCCGATCTCCCTCTCGTTCAAAATAGCAACGTCCACGTTCATCTTCATCTTACTTTTTGACGGTTTTTCCCATTTTTGCATATTTCTTGACGACTCGTTTTTCTGCGCCTCTTTTTTTGTTGTTTCCACATCTCTCCATTGGATCCAAGTTTTTTCTGTGATGTTATGTGCATCGGTTTTCTTTTTATCAAACTCTCATCTATTTCTTGCTTTCCAAATCTCCCATGCAGTTGTAAGAAATAAGGCTATGAACTCACCTCCAAGATTCGTAATCTTCCAAAGAACATCTCCAAAGGATGCACGCTCGAATTTAACCACATCAAGTCGCAGCTCAGACAAATACCAAATCCGTTTCGCGTGTTCACAATAAAGGAGCAGATGATCAATAGTTTCGATCTCCTCTCCGCTGAGATTACAAATCGGGTCGATGGGAACTCCTCTTTGTTTCAGCTTTTGCTTCACAGGAAGGGCCCCTTTACAAGCTTTCCAAGCGAACAGTCTAACTCGAGGTATAGTGTCCGCCTCCCAGATTTTCGCCCACATCTTTGAGTTTATACTTGATAAAGCCATGCCGTTTTTACCTCATTTTTCAAGTTATAAGCCACGTAATATGCTGATTTCACTATGAAGTTTCCGTGCTTTGAAACCTCCAATATCTTTTATCTTTCTTATTACCGGTACCAAGGGGGATTGTCAAAATATCTTGTTCATCCTCTTCACCAAAGGTGTTATTGATGATTTCCCTCCTCCATTCTTTCTTATTGGAGTCAATGAGAGTGGAAACTTTCGAACTCGCTCTTGTCGGATCCTTCATCATAACAGGTCTTCTAGCCTTGGCTACTCCTATCCAATTATCACGACCAATAACCGCCTCCTCTCCATTTCCAATTCTCCACGTAGAGCCCTCAATAATAATTCGTACAGCAGTTCTGAAGCTTCTCCACAAGAAACTCGGTTGTTGTCCCAGTTCAGCGCCGAGAATGTTTTGATTTGGGAAGTATTTTCCTTTAAGGACTTTAGCAGCCAACCGGTCCGGATTGATTAGGATTCTCCACACCTGCTTGGCCAGAAGAGCAAGGTTAAAACATTGCAAGTTTCTGAAACCCATTCCCCCAACCATTTTTGCAGCAGTAAGCTTTTCCCAGGCTGTCCAATGAATTCTCTGCTCGTTGTGGGTTGAGGACTAGAAAAAGTTTGCTGTGAGCTTATCCACTTCTTCACATAGAGTCTTAGGGATCAGGAAACAATTCATCATATAAGTCGGAATAGCTTGGATAACGGCTTTGATAAGAATTTACTTACCAGCTTGGGAAAGAGTGTTCTATCCGCCCAACCACTAAGCTTCGATTTCATTTTGTCAATGATTCCTGAGAAAGCTTCTTTCTTTTTAGCCGAGATGATGTAGGGAATTCCCAAGTATTTTCCGTTTTTTGACATCTCCTTCACTTGCAACACATTCAAGATCTCGAGCCTAGTATTCTCCTCAACATTTGGTGAGAGGAGGATTTCCGATTTTTCAAGGTTGATCTTTTGGCCAGAATAAGCTTGGAAACTCTCTATCATTTCTTTTAAAACAATGGCTTCTTGTATTGTCGCTCTTGCGAAGAGGATCGAGTTATCTACAAAAAAGAGGTGAGTTATAGTCGGGGCACTTCTAGCCACCTTAACCCCAAAATTTTCCCTTGCTGCTCTGCCTGCTTCAAAAGGACCAAAAAAAATTCTGTGCAGAAAAGAAAGAGGAAGGGAGATAAAGGGTCGCACTGCCGTAGACCTCTAGTTGGCTAAAATTTATCAGTAATATCACCGTTGATAAGAATTGAGTAAGAGACTGTAGAAACACAATTCATGATAAGGGAAATCCACTTAGAATGAAAGCCGAGTTTAATTAAGATTTTCTCCAGGAAGTTCCAATCCACCCTATCAAATGCTTTGCTTAGGTCCAGCTTAATAGCCATGGATTCTCGCTTTCCTTTTTTCATCTTATTCATCGAGTGGAAAGTTTTGAAAGCAATTATAGCATTATCTGTGATCAACCTTCCAGGGACAAAGGCACTTTGGTTCTCAGATATTATATTACGTAAGAGCTTCTTAAGTCGATTAGCAATCGCTTTAGAAATGACTCTAGTGATCACATTTGACAAACTAATGGGTCTATATTCAGCGGGAGATAATGGTTGCTTTGTTTTTGGAATAAGAGTGATGAATGTATGGTTTAGGTAAGAGAGGTCCCTACCGTTATTAAGAACGTCAAGGGCATCATGAAGGAAATCTTTTTTAACACAATTCCAAAAATTTTGAAAAAAGGAAGGAGGCATACTGTCAGGTCCCGGAGCTTTGTTTGGGTGCAATTGTTTGAGAGCTTCAAGAACCTCTTCTTCGGTGTAGTCTTTAGTAAGATCTCTGTTCATCTCGTCATTCACTCTACACTTGATAGTTTCCCATAAAGTTCCATCCTCAGTGTGGTTTTCTTTGTTGAAAATCTGTTGAAAATGCTCTTTAAATACTTCCTTAATTGACTCATGTTTAGTCACTCTCATCCTATCCTTATTCATCACCTCCCGGATGATGTTCTTCCTTTTCCTGTTAGAAGCTTTCCGGTGGAAGAACGCAATATTTCTATCCCCATCCTTTATCCAATGCACTTTACTTCTTTGCAGCCACATCACCTCTTCCTTCTTTAATATATCTAGCAGCTCCTGCTCCAGTTGATTTCTCTCCTCTTTGCTGTTAATATTCTGCCCTTCCTGCTCAAGCAAACTTAACTTCTCATACAACGTCTCTTTATGCTTGCGGATGTTACCAAAAGTCTCTTTCTCCCAATTCATCAGTCTTCTCGCCTGCTCTTTCATTTTATCATTCATGTCCATAAGGTTGTTCAGACTCCTCCAATTATTTTCACAAAAATTTGTGAATCCCGGGTGATGCAACCACGCATTCTCAAATATGAATATTTTCTTTTTATGCTCTTGTTTAGGCTCCTCTTGATCAGCCGTGATAAGAATGGGGTTGTGATCCGATTTAATTCTTGGAAGGTGCTGAACTTTTGAGAAGGGGAACATACATTTCCAGTACTCTGAGGCCATAGCACGATCGAGCCGACATGCCACATATTGGTTTCCCATCCTTCCATTTGTCCAGGTGTATGCAGATCCTTTAAACCCCAAATCGTCAACTCCACAATCTCTGGTCACCTCCCTAAATTCCCTCATATCAGTCTGAGATTTATCTTTCCCCCCTTTCTTTTCTTTGCTATACATAACTTCGTTAAAATCTCAAAAATAAAGACTCTCTTTTAGGCTATTCTCGTGAATTCGCCTCATCAAACTCCAAGTTCTTTTCTTATTTGGGGCGTCGGGCCATCCATATATAGCAATACAATCCCATTTCTGCTTATTTTCCCCACACACCCTAGCAGCAACATGATGGCTCGAGAAAGAAGTGATCTCAACTTCTAACTGATCTTTCCAGAGAAAAGCCATGCCACCTCTTCTGCCCGGACAATCTTTATCACAGCTGACTGCCAAACAACCCTTAAAAGTCAAGTTAACTCTTCTCATTTCTCTCTCGCACAGTTTAGTTTCCATAAGAAAAATAATATCAGGGTTAGTCTTATTTAGGATCTTCTTTATGATTCGAATTGTCTCCGGGTTCCCAAGCCCGCGACAGTTCCAGCTGAGTATTTTCATTGTTCCCAGCACCCGCAGCCTCTGCCGTTTTTTTCGGAACCACTCCCCAACCTTCATCAACGTCCATATAATCCTCCTTCCTTTTGCCTATACCACTATCAAAGTTCCCTTTTTTATTCTCTAACTTTTCTCCTATCCTCCTCCATGTTTTTGGCTTTGACTTATGTCTTCCCTCATTCAGGATCCCTGCAAGTTTGAAGGATTTTTTATTCCAAGGTTCTGGTTCGTGTTATTTTGGTTAAGAAGCTCCAATGTAACAGTAGTCGGCGTGTAAGCAATACTTGGGAGAGGAGCTGCATGTGAAGGGGTTGAAACATTATGGATTTGGGAAGTAATTGGACGAGAGTGTAGCTGTGTCATTTTACCACCTTCCTGAATGTCCTCTCTCAGTTTTTCAATTTTTTCTCCCCCCATAATTTCTGATATTCTTTGATGAAACTCCTTTGTTTCCTCTTGAGATCCTTCTTTCACCTTTCTTTTGACTACTCCTATCTTACTCATTCTTCTTTCTATGTGCTGCATTATTCCCTTTTCCTTTTCCTCCCTATCATCATTGTTCCCTTTCCTTGCATCGTCTGTGTCTCCCTTAGAAGAGTCTTCCCTATCGAACAGGTTCCTTCTTATTCTCTCTTTATCTCTATCCTCGACCTTCCCAAAAGTGATTATTTGCTTTGGTGGAGAAGATCTAATTCAGTCTCCATAAGGCAACATCCTTTCATTTTCCTGAATTTTCACCATTGATCTTCGTCTATTTCATCACAATCTTTGTAGTTATGGCCCATCTTGCCACACCAATAACACAAAATCGGCAGTCTTTCATAAGTCACTGGAATCCATAAAGGTTCGCCGTTTCCGACCCGGATCTTAGTGCCCTTCTTTAAGCTCTTGTTAAGATCCAGTCTCACTTTTATTCTAATACTCCTGGTCAGCCCTTGGTTTGAGTTTTTATCCACCTCTTCCACTACCCCGAATCTGCTACCTATGGACATTACTGTATGCTCATCTCGAGCCTTGATTGGTAAGTTATAGAGCCTCATCCAACATGGTGCTGAATCCAGCGTAATCGCCGAAGGTTGCTCATTTTCTAATATTTCTTTAAGGACCAAAATGTGTTTGTTGAAGTGCCATGGGGTCATTGATAGAACTTTCTCCATATCCCTTTTACTCTGAAATCTAAAGGAGAACAGATTTTCTCCAATTTCAGCACAAACTAGCTCATTTTTGGGATTCCAAATCTTCTTCATCGTCTCCATCAAAGCTTTGCTGTTAAAGGCTTTTCTTGACCAAAGTTTACCCAGGAGGCACCATTCCCTAGCATGTTCATTTGGTTTGCCATCTTCTTTTATACAAAGAACTTCCTCTTCCTCCTGCGCCATATACTCGCCAGAGGAGAACCTCTCCGGAACCAGGAGAGCCACTCTGCGCAGCAGTGAATAGACAAGAGATGAAAGAGAACCCACCCAAGCTATACACCGTCAAAGAGAGTAAATGAAGCCTGCCAAACAGAAAGAGCAGCAAAGGGATCTATGAGATAACAACGAGAGACGAGTCAGGGTATTGGTAACAAATAAGCGAAGGAAAACAAAATTGAACAGCGCGGGGTGGGGATAGACGAAAAGACACAAGAACAACCCTAAAGAAAACTTTAGAAGATGAACAGTCGCACGCAGAGAAATGCAGAAAAGAGACTACGAGAGAAGGTAGCTACAGTGCAACAAGGAGAAATAGACAACAAACTCTAAGCGAAATAGGAAAATCGATTTAGAGGACAAGCCAGCTTCATCACCATATCATAGAGATATCACCTGAGTCAAGCAGACTACGAAAACCCTAACTAGCGTAGGGACTTTTCCCCCTATTAATTAACAGTCTTAAAAATTGTATGGGTTGATCTTAGATGGATTAGATCTACCCTTGTGCATAGGGAATTTTACAATTATAAAATTGACATCCAAATATTCCATCCAGTTTTATTTAGGGTAAAAAAGGAAAAATACTCTAAATTATTAATGTTTTCGGAAAAATATTCTAATTTATTTACATAAGTTAAAAATACCTCAGTTTTTATTTCCAATTATGAATTATACGCATCAATTTATTGATATTTTGGGAAAATATCCGAATGTATTTTTATTTGTCAAGAATACTGCAATCTTTAATTTCTTTTATGAATTATACTAAAACGAAAAATATTATTGGTTCACACAGATGACAGCCAAAATAACCATCTTTGTCTGTGTTAATTTAATGTACTAAACAATTAATATTTCCAATGTATTCTGAAAAGTATTTAAACTTCATGTTTTGTTCTCTTTTTTTTAATTTCCTTCGGTTGATGTAACGCCCAATCCAAACGAAGCATACATTTCGATACAAGATCATACGTCAAAACACGCATTGAAAGAAAAAAAAAAGGAATTCAAGAAACCGAAGGAAACAAAAAAAGAGAGCAAACCATAATGTTTTAATACTTTTCAAAAGATATATGCATTTGAATATATAACAAATATTGATTATTTAGTACATTAAAAGTAACACGAACGAAGATAGTTGTTTTGACTGGCATCTTTGTGTGAGCCAATAATATTTCTCTTTTTGGTATAATTCATAAACGAAATTAAAGATTGATGTATTTTTAACTAATAATAATACATTGCGGTATTTTCCAAAAATATTAATAGATTAGAGTATAATTCATAAATAGAAGTAAAGATTGAGGGTATTTTTAGCTTATGGAAATAGATTGAGGTATTTTTCCGAAAACATTAGTAGTGTAGGGTATTTTTTCCTATTTACCCAAACTAAATAAGATTTAATTGCAAACTGTTGCTTTAACGATCGTTATGGAGTTTACCAAAGTAAGTGATCTGATTGATGAGCAAAATCGAAGATGGAAAGCTGAACTAATCAGAGCTATGTTTAGCCATGAAGATGCAAGAGATATCCTGTCAACCCCACTAAGCCGCGGAAAACAAGCTGATTGCAGAATTTGGCGCTTCACGAGTAATGGACTCTTTACTGTTAAATCGGCTTATCACCTGGCCATTGAGAAATTCTCAACGATGCATGACCGAAGGGCATCGCCAAGTATTTTTCCCACAGAATGGAAGAAGTTATGGAAAATCGAAGTGATACCAAGAGTTAAAATGTTCCTTTGGAGAGCATGTTCAAATACCCTCCCAGTCAAAGCAAACTTGTGCTTAAAAGGATGCACCATTGATCCCATCTGCATGATTTGTGGTGAAGAGGAAGAAACAGCAGATCATATTCTTCTACGATGCAGGCAGGTAAAACAAGTTTGGTACGGATCAGCACTAAGAATAGACTTGAACAATCAACAGGAGAGCTCTTTCCGTTTTTTGGGGTGTGGAAGATTTTAAGTCATTTTCCAGCTGATTATTTGGAACTGTTTGCATTCACCGCTTGGGAAATTTGGAATCGATGTAATGGAGTTTTCTTCAAAAAAGCAGATTTCTTGGTACCTGTGGTCATTGAGAGAGCTCACTTGCAGTGGCAAAATCATGCAGACATAAAAAGAAAATTGGAACCTGAGGTCAAAAAACAAAAAACCAAAGCTCAATGGACAAAACCGATAACAGGTACTCATAAACTTAACTGTGACGTAGCTATCATGGAAGAGGACAAAATTGGCATGGGTTTCGCTCTTCGGAATGACAAAGGAGAGGTGGTTTTGGCAGGAAAGAATGAATGTGTCGCAAGGGGGAGTAATATAATGCTCGAGGGAATGGCAATGAGGTTCGCAATGACAATGGTTAAAGAATACAGGCTGCAGGCAGATACTATTGAGAGCGATAACCTTCCCCTTATCGAAGCAATAAATGGAAGACAAAAACCTGACAAGTATAGCGAAGTGATTATCCAAGATATACAGGATATGGCAACCTATGTCGGATGCAAGAAATTCATGTATACTCCAAGGGAAGGGAATCGAGTTGCTCACCAAGCGGCACGGGGCCCGGACTTTTTGAGCATTCGACAAGCTCCTAGGCACTTACTTGAAATTTTATCTCATGACTTTAAGGAATGAGGATGTACGTGTAAGGAACTTGATTTTTGAAAAATATAAAAATCATTTCCTTGTTTCTCAAAAAAAAAAAAAACAATCGTTATGGAGGATTTAACTGAACCATTTACAAAAGTTTGAGGGCTTATTTTAAAATAAACATTAATTTAGGAGCTTAGGTTAAATGGTTTAGAAATCAATATATTTGGCCAATTCATCGAATTACATATGATACGCTAATTGTATGCAAGAAAGAGAATATCTCGTGCGAGACAGTTTTGCAAATGAGATGGATCATAAATTATTCCATTTTCATTGTAACAACACAAGAATCATTCAATCTTTTCAGTTTAAATCAGTCAATTAATTATTTAAGATATTTGTAAAACATAAAATCTGATATAAATCCGCAATTTCCAGTACGAATTAATCATTCCGATAAAACTAGATGGATTCTTGAAATGTCAAAATAAGAATCAATCAAATAGATCTGTCTTATAAAAATATGATTCACGAAATAGTGTCATATAAGTTTTAGGATTCAAGAAAACTAATAGGAATAAGATTAATTGATTTCAAAACTTTTTGATTTTTATGAGTTGAGTGACCGAAAATGATGGAGATTTAAAGAATGAAGGACAGCAGATCCACGTAAATGCAATGCGTTTAGAAACCAAACCCACAACAAATCACGAGTCAAATCGGATTAGACCTCTTAAATACGCCTCTTCATTGCAGCAAGAGACGCTAAATGCTTATGCTTCAATGATTAGCGTTTTCCGTTTTGTAACACTCAACAATTGTAAGGGAGATAGCTATCTAAAAACATCCTTCACTACACAAGAAAACTATGTGAAAGTGTAGCAGCCTCTCATATTTTGGCACCTGTGAATCACACTATTACAAAGTTTTGTTTGTGGCAAACACATGTCAAGTCTTGTCTCAGGAAACAAAGGAATTGAATGATACTGTTTTCACTAACCAAAATACAATACACGGATAATCAATTGGCCTAACTCGTTGAATTTTTACTAAGTTTTATTGGATTGTATATTCTTCGATTTGAGTCGAAAATAAATTTGGACTAAAAAGTTTCAGTCTAACTTCAATCGGGCTAACAAAATTACAATTATCTGATTATTTATCAACTATTTGAATTAAAAATAACTATATATCTTGAAGCATAATTTAAAACGTGATTTTAAATAATAAAAGTAAATTTGGGTAATATAATTATGATAAAAATACTTATATAAAATTAATTGGATTAATTGAGTCATCTCGTAGGTTTTCGAGCTAGCCCTATTGTACATCAGGTTATTCGGTTTTAGTGTAAAAACTTTTTGAGCCAAAATATTTTAATCCCAACTTTTTTTTTTTTTTTGGCTCGGTTGAATTAAATTGATATTCTTAGCAATATATATCGTTCTTGACACTTTTCATCGAAAGACTTAATGATACAGACTACAGTTGAATGTATGGAGTGTGTGGTTTTTAATGAAGTGTTCTATTTGATGAATAAATGTGAGGTAAGTTCCGAAATTGATTGTCATAAATGATAGGGTTTTGATAAGAAATTATTGTGTCCTGGTTGAGTCATTTTTCTTTGGGGATAAGTGACAATGTGAATTTGATCGATTTGATTTATTATTAATTATGAAGTTGACTAATGAAAATTGTTAACTTATTATTTTTAATGATTGAAAGTTGAAATTATGTATTGGTCCCGACATCAGAATTATGCACAACAGAAATTTGTTTAATCAGGATAGCTAGTCACAAACTGGTCGTTGCTCACTAGTTTGTTTTTCATAAAATATTTTGTTTAGCGAGTTGAAATTAAGTCAAAGTTCAGATATATTTCAACACAGAGAATATGTTGTGTTTTAAATCTTTGCTAGAAGATAAAAAAGCAGTAAAGTGCAAAACGATTTATAGAGGTTCGGATCCTAAAGTCTTACGTCGTCTTTCCAGACCAATGTCTGGAAATCACTAAGCTTTCCGAATACAAAAGTTCACGATCAATCGCTAGCTAGTAAATGTAAGTGTCTACCAGTCCACTAGCTCACTCGTTAAGGTCTTCGTCTTCCTCCCGGCTTTGCAGACTTGGAGTGTGGGCACACCACGCAGCCTCCTCCTTTGAAGTTGGGAGCTTTATAGTTCTTTTCGAAATCGTCGAACTTGTGGCTAAACGCTCGTAAGAGTTCTTGCTTGGAGATGAGCAAAAACTGTTGTGTTCTTACTTAGAGAGTAAGAACACCAAGAAATAACTCTAATTGAGAGGCTACGAGTCTCGTGTCCAAAGATGGCACACAATTAACTTTTAGAATACCTCGAAACTTGAAAGCTTAAAGTTGGAAATAAGAGCTTTCGTAAGTAATTTTTTGTTCGTATTTCTTCAACGGTTTTGGTTAATTCGGTTGTTGTGATCTGTATTTCACTCTTGCAACTAATTTGGTAACCCCTCCTCTTTAGATACTTCGTCTATTTATAGATGAAATTGGAGCGGTTTCAATTTAAAGTTGTATAGAAACACTCTGAATGTTGTCCAATCCAGTGCCTCTCCTTTCTGCGAAGGACATGGTATTTTTTTTTGAATGTTTGCACCTACTCTGTCTTTTTTTTGACAAAAGGTGTTAACTCTACACTTGCGTTATAACGGCTCTTCGCCAGTTCGAGGAACAAAAACTAGTTGAACACCAGGATGCTCATCTTTATGTAATCTCCATTCTTAAAGTCTGGTCTTGAAGAACATTCCTCTGTCTTGTTCGCTTGGTCTCTATACGTGAGTGGAGATCTTGTGTTGAAACTGATCTTGATAATCTGAGATGGACCAAACTGGTGTCTTCTGCTAGTTCTTCTGAACGCCAATTTTAAGCTGGTAGTAAGTTCCAAACTGACAGCCAGTTCCAATTTCTCCTCACGTAGTTCAAATTGGTGGATTGCACCCTTGATCCAGTTTGTCTTGAACATCTATGTTACAACTCAATGTTAATCCTGTACAGGACTTTACAAGTTTCGTAGTAACTAGATCTATTATAGAGACTCCCTAAATTGATTGTTTCTATACAATTTTTAACACATAAAAACAATCAATAAGGTAGGAATGCTTCCTAACACTATGTATAGTGGTCCGAACCCGGAAATTGATCCAAGTGATAATAGAAATACAATTGAAGAAAAAAGAAATACAAAGATAAGATTATGAGATTGAATATATTATATTATGAGAAGGATGTCCATATCCTAAGAACACACCTTCATCAACTTTGGGAGAAAAGACATTTAACTTTGACTTCCCATTGTTGTGAATACAACATGGAGAACCAAAAGCACGAAGATGAACTATAGAAGGCTCAAACCATGATTAACTTCGTAAAGAGTTTTATGAAGAAGACTGTTGATGCCATTTTGGTTCTGTGTGTAGCAGATTCTAATTACTACTTCTCCCCAGTAATGCTCGCTCAAATTGGTTTTTGTCAGCATAATCCTCACTGCCTCCTTGAGTGTTTGATTTCTTCTCTCTGTAAGAACATTTTTTGTAGAGTCCTCGTGGATGATCTATCATGCTCTATTCCAGCTTCTGCATAAAAGTCCATGAGGGTTAATTGCAGAATTAGGTGCCGTTGCTTGATCTGATCCTCTTCATTGTGACTCCTTTATGATTTTGGACGAGCATCAACAGCTTCAGAAGAATCATCTTCACTTCGTCCTTTGTCTTGAGTAGCTTCACCCACGTATATCTTAAATAGTCATCTAAAACTACAAGAAAGTATCTTTTTCCTCCAATGGTGAGTGGAGTCACTGTCCGAACAGATCCATGTCCAGCAGTTCCAATATGCGTTATGTGCTTGCACCGATCGTCTTGTTTTTGGAAGACACTTTAATTTGGTTACCTAGTTGGCATGCTCTGCAGATACCTTCTTGAAAGTATCCTTGGGCAGACCTGTCACCAGCTCGTGCGTGGCTAAGTAGTTGATAATTTTGAAACTTAGATGACTTAGCCTTTTGTACCATAGCCAGTTTATCTCTCCAGAACTGTTTGCAATGAAGCATGAGCTTGCTTGACCACTCTGCAAGTCTACCACATAGAGACCTCATTTCCTTATACTCTGAGCTTGATTTCATCTGAAGCTTTATCTCAGATCTGACATTCTGATTCGACAAAGGAGACAACATAACCATTTTCACTAACCTGTCCGATGCTTACAAGGTTATGCTTCAGGTTGGTGACAAGAGATACGTTTTTTATGAGAATTCCATTCCGTTCCATGCATCCCTTTCCAATCACTCAACCTTTAGAGTTATCACCAAACATGACCGATGGTTCTTTGACCATTATAAGACATGAGAGAAGATCCTTTTCTCCAATCATGTGTGCAGAGCATCCACTATCTAGGATCCACACACTCTTCTGCCTTTGAATCTGACTTGCATGTACCTGTTCCTACAAAGCAAAAATTTATGCTTTAGGTCCCCGATCAACTGCAGGTCCTGCAGGGTTAGTATGTTGGATCCATCATTTGGGAATCCAAAATTGAGTCACATTTAAGGCAGGTAGCTTCTCAGTGCTTTGTCTTGCTACCTTTCTCTTTCTTCTTAAATAATGCATGACTTTAGTTTGAGAAAGAGTGGAAGTGTGTGTAGTCCCTTTGGAAGTAGACTTCCTGCTAGGACTTTGGAAAACTAACTCCGGATGTGTGTATTGTCCATGTGATTGTTGACCACCATAGTTAGCCTTCCTCGCCCTTGAAAACGAAACCTGATTGGGCTCAGGCCTCAAGTAGGTGTTCCCCCTTCTTAGTATGCTCTTCCTCTCATACTTAGTATGAGACTTGGGTCTCTGGTTATGGACATAACCAGGTTAGTTGTTTGACTTCCTTGCAACTAAAACTGGTTGCTTCATCAAACTGGTTGATGAAACTGATTTCCTCACAGTAGGAACATACTCCTTCACCAGTTTCTAAGGCTGAACTGGTTTTCTCCCAGTTTGTGACTAAGCCAGTTTAGGAACTTATTGTTTTACCGGTTTTTCCCAATGAACTGACTTCCTTGTCACTTGCTGGTTGGCCAATTTGGGGTTATTGGCGGACCAACATTAGCCTTATCAGCATGTGCTGAAAACATTCTTGATTACCCCTTTGTCTTTCAACCTTGACTGATCACTGGTGTTTTCTTTAACAAAACATATTTTCCTTTTACCAGTATCAGTTCTTGAAGAAGATTCAAATTGGTCAAAATATTTTCATTGAAACCAAGACTCGCCTAATCTTTGTCTTATTGAATTAAGAGCACTTCTTCAAGTTCTCTTGAGCTTTTCATGAAGGAACATTTGCAACGCTCAAGGTTTTTCTTCTTCAAGAAGTTAAGACTTTCAAAATTCTTCAAAAGTATAAAATGTTCATCCTTAAGTTTTGTCATTTCCTCGCTGATAGCCTAGATTTTTCAACCTCATTGGTCAAAGCCGAAACTTGAATTTTTAGTGAGGAATTTTCTCCAGCTAAGATATTCTTTAACTCATAAAGTTTAGAAAATTCTTTTGAAAGAATGTCTAAGGTAATATCATCTAAATAGGAACAATACGCTTCAAAGCCCTCTACTATGCATGCACAAAGAACGGAAACTGGTAAGAAGTCAGTTACTTCATCACCAGTTACCATCAATGCTGATTCAGTTTCTGCTGCATCCAGATCTTCTCCAATTGCGGCCATGAATATTAGCAGCGCTTCCTCCTCCGACTCTCCATCCGTTGTGTAAAATTCATCATCATTGTTGGGAATGTCTGGAACTTCCGTCGTGGATAGCATTGCTCTGGCCCCTACCTTCGATGCTCTATGCTCAAATATTTTCTCGAGCCTTTCTCTCTCCTCTTTGCCCACACGCTGATATTCGAACTTGAGATAGTCTAGAGAGTTGCATTCGTAGAAAGATCGAGGGGATCTCTTCATAAATCTCTTCTTTTCAGTTTGGGGAGCGTCATTGTGGCCTTGGCTTTCTCAAGAAGTTTGGCCAGTCTTCTCATTTTCTCCTTAAGCTCTACAATAGAGCTCTCTCATTCCTTCATGTAGAAGGTTGATGTCGATGGTGCTTCCTTTGTCAAATTTGACTAACCTGCAGGTCTGTCAGTCTGAAATGGATTCTTTTGCCTCCATCTGGTGTCCTTTTTGATGAAGTAAGTCGTGTTTTTTGGATGATAGGTTGGTGAACTGGCCACTCAAACAACTTCATTCTTGTTCACCATTTGAATGTCCTACTCGTGAGATTGGAGCTAGGCGAATAGATCATTTGTAAAGATCTTGGACAGAATTTTGGCATTGAGATATGTTGTTAAGTATACTTTGTCCAATGCCTTGACTTCGCTCACGATCGTGTTGAATCTTGCCTCCATTGATTTGATGCTTTCTCCGGGAAGCATCTGGATAAATTCATACTTGTCGACGCATACCTGGAGCTTGTTCCGCTTCATTTACTTTGTTTATTGACACAAGCCTCCTAGGTAGTCCCGAATTTCTTTGGCGTTGTCGAATTGCATAACTTCATAGGCAAGTGCATCGAGTAGAGCTGATAAGATCAACTCATGGGCAATGGAGTTCAGTTGGGCATGCCATTTATCGTCTTGCATTTATTCTCTATATGGCTTCTCAATCATCTCTCAACCATCTTCACCTTCGATTTGGGTGTTGGCCTTTATGATCTTAATTGGTCCATGCTCGATGACATCAACCATCTCTAGATGTATGCTTTTGAGTTGTATGGTAGATCTCTTCTTCCAGATGACGAACTTCTCTGCTGAGTATGGTGGAGACTTTGCAATATTCATTCTGAATATATAACTTGCTCGCTAAACAAGAAATAAAAGAAAATGGATAAGGTCCGTAGTGACTCAAAACAGTTCAATCTGTGAAGACCGACCCGCTCTGATACCACTCGCTGGTCCCGAGATTAGAGTTGATGCCCAACAAAAAATTGTTTAATCAGGATAGCTAGTCACACACTGGTTGTTGCTCACCAATTTTTATTTCAAAAAATGGTTTGTTTAACGAGTTGAGGTTAAGTAAAAGTACAGATATACTTTAACATAGAGAATGTGTTGAATTTTAAATCATTGCAAGAAAATAAATAACTCAGTAAAGTGCAAAATGATTTATAGATGTTCGGAGCCTAAATTCTTACGTTCTCTCTTTAGACCAAGGTCTGGAAATCACTAAGCTTACAAAATACAAAGAGCTCACAATCTATCGCTAGACGGTAAATACCAGTGTCTACTAGTCCACTAGCTCACTCGCCCAAGTCTTCGTCTTCCTCTTCCTTCTGCTCCGTAGATTTGGATTGTGGGCACTCAACGCAGTCTCCTCCTCTGAAGTTGGGAGCTTTAAGGTTTTTTCCAAAACCATCGAACTTGTGGCTAAACTTGTAGGAATTGAGTCTACATTTGGCGACGTGAATCACCATTTATTTTTTTAACCCTAGATTCAATTTACGGAATATGAAAATAAATTTTATGACAAATAGTGAATGCCCTATGCATGCACCTATTTAGTTAAATACGTAGATTCAAAGGAATACCTCAACTCCTGCAGATTGGATGACGACGGTAGATGGTTGATGGTGTTCCTACAGATCTGATCTTCTGATCTGCTCCCTTGCTCGATCCAGAAATCTAATGAGGATGTGCAACCAGAATGAAACTGCACTAGAGGAACTCAATTTCTCCTTTCCTTCCTATTGCAGTACCACACACTCTCTCACTTTCTTTAGGGTTTCAGTTTTGAAGCTTCAAACTTAATTGTTATGTGGAACTGAGAGAACTGATCTATTTATAGATCTGAGATTGGGTATTAGGGTTTAATAATCCCTAATGGGCTCAGAGCATTATTGGGCTAGACCAGGGGTCAAATAAAAATAATAAAGTAGGCCTCTTATTAATTAATTCCATGTTAGACTCAGAACATAATTAATTAATAAATATTAATTCATGCTACCAGAGAATTTATGCTGACTTACCCCTTTATTACCACATTATTATGAACGGGTTGCATTGACTTGGTTAATCCTGATATTTAAGGTTTCAAACATTCATTAGTTAATTCAGCATTTGACAATTAGCTGCAATTAATTAATCTCTAATTATTCCTGAGTAGTACCACTCAACTCTTATTGTTTATGTTTGAATCAATGATTCAGCCTGCAGGACTTAGCATAACGAACCTCGTGAGCTTCCCAGAGAATGTCTCCATCCTGAAACGGATATGGTTATCTAAATCCTGCCTGAGGAAACCCCACACAAACTGCCATCACCCAAGATTCAGATATATGAGTACATGTAAGACTCTCCACCATAGCAAGTTAAAGTGACAGTCAACCCGTGTGTGCCCCTCAGCCTTCAATAGACTTTAGATCCGATCAAGTTACCGAGATCTTTACTCATTCATATGTCAAGTAGAATGGTTCATCTCACTGTTGATCCTATCAATACATTGAGATGTACCGGTCACACAAAGTAGACAAGATAAACCACTTATGGAACTTGTGTGCCGAAGCCTTGAAGGGATTGCTGGCAAATTGAATTGACGATCCATAACCCAGGCTGAAATTTGATATCAAAAATAAATTGATATGCCTATGAATAATCCTAGCATGCTCTTATTGAAATGTAGAAGAAGGTTTATGTGAAACACTTGGATTGTTGAACCTGAAGAACTGGATGCGCAAAGATTTGATCCTCGACCCTCTTTCTTGCGCAACAAGATTTAATCCTACAAGATGAAGGAATTAAATCTATTAAAATTCTTAAGATAATTTTTAAAGAACTAAGAGAATAGAATAATTCGATCCTCCAGATTTGATCTTCTGATCTGTATCCCAGCTCCGATCTGAAAATATGGTGAAGATTCCTATTGAATTTTGTGCTTATCGAGAATCATAATTTCTTCCTCTTTCTCAAATTAGTTGTCGCCTACCAAAACTCCCAATTACTGGTTTTCTGCTTAACAACTCATGATCTTGTGGTGTGTTGTGATCTGAGAACCTGAGGGATATTTATAGGAAAATTTTGATCACAGATGGGCTTGAGCTTTCATGGGCCAGATCAGGGACCAAAATGTAAATAACAAATAAGACCTATCAATTAATTAATTCTTATATTCAAGCTAGAATATAATTAATTAATTAATATTGATTCATGCCACCAGAGAATGAATAATGTCTTACCTATTTGCTACCACGTAATGAGGTACGGGTTGCATAGACTCAGAAAATTCCCATATTTAAGATTACAAACATTCATTAATTGATTTAATTTTTGACAAGCTCCAAAATCAGTTAACATCTTTTATTCCTAAGTCAATCCACATATCCCTTTTCATTTATGCTTGAACTTAATCAGCCTTCAGGACTTTAGCATAGTGAACATTTTGAGCTGCTCAGGGAATGTCACCATCTTATACTGGATATGGTTACCTAGTTCTAGTCACAGACACTCATACACAAACTGCTGCTACCCAAGATAAAGATATACAAGTTCAACTAGAACTTTCCACCATAGTATCTCAAAGTAACACACAAGTTTATGTATTCTTTCGTACCTTCATTTAGGCTTAGGATTCCATCAAGTCATCAAGATCTAGGTTCTGTTACTTTCAAATAAAGGAATCAATCTTAACTTAGGTCCCATCAATACGTACCGCACGCACCAGCATACCAAGCAACCAAGACAAGCTGCTTATTACTGCGTATGTTGCAGCCTATACCGACAGTCTATCCTAGCACTGTCTCAACTGTGATGATTTTTATATCTCGCTAGGTCAATCGATCCATACGATCTTTTGTGATCTACTACACACTGTATGATCTCCTTATCGACGAGATAAGAGGATAAGACGTTTGTGAAACATATTTGTTAATTCAGATAGACGATGAACACACAACATTGATGATTCCCAGTATATTAACCAATAAACCTTGTACATAATATACTAATCATAATCCTTTCAGTATATAAGTCCATCAATCTCCCACTTATACTCAAAGCATTATGGAAGTGCTTTCTAGAGTATAACGTGTATAAACTGATCTAGCTATTACATCTATCATCTCATGTGGCCTGCTGCATCCGCATTCTAAGGTTACAAACATGCACCTCGTAGATCTTTTGTGGCAGAGCTTTTGTGAATGGATCTGCTAGATTATCCTTTGTATCAATCTTTTCAATTAACACATCACTTTTGTTGCTCTGTGAGTTCGTAGTTCCTTTGAGTTTGCCACAACACCAGTGTATCACAGTATGACGTGATAGTCTTGGGCAACTTAGTAATCACGTCCAACTCCAGAAGAAAGTTTCAAAACCATACTGCTTCTTTCAAAGCTTCAGAAGCTGCCACATATTCTGTTTCCATGATGTAGTCCGCAATGCACTTCTTTGCACTCTTCCATGATATGGCCCCACTTCCTAATGTAAACACATAGCTAGAGGTGGACTTCTTTTCATCCTGGTATGCCTGAAAATTTGAATCCGTATAACCCACAGGGCACAACTCTTCACACTGATAGACGAACCAGTAGTCTATAGTCCTTTTCAGGCATTTGAGAATGTGTTTTACCGCAGCCCAATGCGTCTGTCCTGGGTTAGACTGATATCTTGCTACCATGCCTACGGCAAAGCAGATATCTGGTCTCGTACATAGCATTGCATATATAAGACTTCCAACGGCTGATGCATACGACACCTTACTCATTTTATCTTTCTCCTTTTGTGTCTCCGAACACTGATCCTTAGAAAGATGTACGCCATGTTTGAAGGTTAACAAACCTTTATTGGTAGTTTTCATGTTAAACGAGCGATCACATTATCCACATATGAAGCTTGAGATAATGCTAATATCCTTCTCTTACGATCTCGCAGGACTTTTGTCCCAAGGATGTATCCCACATTTCCAAGATCCTCAATCTGAAACTGTTCGGATAACCACCCCTTTATGTCTGATAATACTTCCACATTGTCACCAATTAGGAGAATATCATCTACATAAAGTGCAAGGAACACCACGCTTGCAATGACACACAGACTGTACACAAAACTCTCGTTTGAGCATTGTGAAAATCTATAGGACTTAATCACTTTGTCAAAATGTAAGTTCCATGACCGTGAAGCTTGTTTGAGTCCAACCAAGGACTTTTTGAGCTTCCAGACCAAAAGCTTTTTGCCTTTCTGCACATATCCTTCTGGCTATTTCATATAGATGTCACGACCTTCTTCAAGGTACCCGTTTTGAAACACGGTTTTGACATCCATCTACCAGATCTCTAGGTCCATATGAGCTGCTATAGCAAGGAGTATTCGAATGGATTTGAGCATGACTACCGATGAGAATGTTTCGTCATAGTCTATACCCTCTTTTTTACTATAACTCTTCGCCACCAGAGCCGTAATTTACCCATTCGCTCTTTTCTTTTTCTTGTATACCCACTTGCAGCCTATGGCTCGAAAGCTATTTGGCAGCTCAGTCTTCTGGTATAAATCCATAGCTGTTATGGATTCTATTTCCGAATCCATGGCAATCTGCCATTTGTCCACATCTTTATCAGATACTGCCTCGTCGTAAGTCCATGGGTTGGTATCATCCAGTCCATTTTCCGGGATCAAGTCAGAAGACTCTCCCATGAACATGTACCTTTCTGGTTGCTGAACAACCCTCGCACTGCGATGAGGTATCTGAGTTGTGTCAGTAATTGGCACAGTACTCGATGGTCCCATACCTTGCATTGATGATGATAGTGTTGGTAGTCCCTCACCGGTCATAGGTGAATCTACTAATACACTGGGCTTTTTTGATGGAATTGCTTCATCATTTCCAAGCTCGTGGAGAATGATTTCACTCTTGGATCTGTGGTTTCTTATATATTCGTCCTCTAAGAATCTTACATTGGTACTGACAATGACTTTCTGATTCTCCGGACAATAAAAGTAACCACCTTTTTTTTGCCAGGGATATCCTACAAACAACATTAGCTTACACCTGCTTTCTAACTTATCAGGTTCCTTTCTCAGCACAAATACTGGACAACCTCAAACCCTCATTCTGGTTAAACTAGGCTTTCGCCCATACCAGTGCTCTAGTGGTGTTTTTAGAACAGATTTAGAAGGTACCAGGTTAAGCAAATACGCTGCTGTTTCCAAGGCATATCCCAAAACGAAATTAGCAAGCTTGCATAACTCATCATCAATCTAACCATTTCCAAAAGAGTTCTATTTATGCTTTCAGGTACACCATTTTGTTGAGGGGTTCCAGGTGCAGTCCACTGGGATATAATCCTTTTGTCTGAGAGGACATTGGCCCACATAAGTCAAAGTGGATCAGTTCTAACACATCCTTTGCTCGAGACTGACTTGCCTTAAAAGGTCTGGTCATCATCTTTCCTTCTATACAAGATTCACAAACTTAATGAGGTACCACTTGGAATGAGTCGAAGAGACCATCATTTTCCAGTCTTTTGATCCTCTTTAGACTGATGTGACCTAGTCTCAAGTGCCAGAGATATGTGTTATCCTCTTTGGAAGAAAATTTTCTCTTTAAATGATTGTTATTATTAGATGAGTTAGTTGCAACATTCACGGAAGAGTAATGTAAATAATTTATGATATAGAGAGAGTCAATCAGTTTGCCACCACAGATGATACTGCTATTACCAATGATAGAAATTAAGGGATTCGTGAATTGAATCACGAAGTCCGTTTGCCCGGATCGATAATTGGAATATCAAAAATAAATTGCTAAGCCTATGATTATTCCTAGCATGCTCCTATTGATTATGCATAAAGATGGTTTATGCGGAATACCTGGATTGCGATTTAAAAACCTGAAGAACGAGTGCACGGAGATTCCTCTTGATCTCTTTTCCCACGCACAAAGATTAATTCCTAACAAGTAAAAGGAATTAAATCTGATGAAAATAATTTAATATTTTCGAAAACAAAGAGGGAGAGAAGAAAGAAGATCCTCCTGATCTGATCTTCTGATTTGTATCCCAACTTAATCTGAATATCTGGTGAAGATTCCCTTCAAATTCCTTGCTAGGCTGAGAAGCAGAATTTCCTCATTGTTTCTCTGATCTAGTCTATGACCACAGCTCCCAAATTTCGATTTGTTGTGTGCAACTTATGATCTTGTGGTGTGTTGTGATCTGAGAATCTGAGGCCTATTTATAGGAAAATACTGGACTTCTATTGGGCCTGAGTTTCCATGGGCCAGACCAGGGACCAGAATGCAAATAACAAATAAGGCCTATCAATTAATTAATTCCCATATTCAACCCAGAATATAATTAATTAATTAATATTGATTCATTCCACCAGAGAATCAATACTGTCCTACCTATTTGCTACCACGTTTTGAGGTACAGGTTGCATGGGCTCGGTTTATCCCCACATTTAAGGTTACAGACATTCTTTAATTAATTTAAGCTCTAACAAGCTATTTAATTAATTAACATCTTTTATTCCTGAGTTAATCCACTCAAACCTTTTTCACTTATGCTTGAACTTAACAGCCTGCAAGACTTTAGCATAACGAACCTTTTGAGCTGCTCAGGGAATGTCACCATCCTATACTGGATTTGGTTACCTAGTTTCGGTACCAGACAGTCATACACAGAATGCTATCACCCAAGATTACAGATATACAGGCTTAGCTAGAGCCTTTCACTGCAACTCAAAGTAATACACAAACTGCATATACTTCTGTACCTTCATATAGGTTTAGGATCTCATCAAGCCATAGAGATATGGATTCTTTTAATGTCAGATAAAAGAATCGATCTCAACTTAGGTCTTTATCAATGTGTGCCCCACACCAGCATACCAAGCCATCCAAGATAAGGTGCTTATTACCGCGTATGCAGCAGCCCACACTGATAGTTTATCCTGGAACTATCTCAGCTGTGATAACTATTTATATCTCGCTAGGTCAAACGATTCATACAATCTTCCGTGATCTACTACACACCGTATGATCTCCCTATCGACGAGATAAGAGGATATGAGTGTTTTGCGACACATGTTTGTTAATTCAGACAGGAGATGAACATACAACATTTATGATTCCCAGTATATTAACCAATCGACCTTGTACATAATATACCAATCATAATGCTTTTCAGTATATAAATCCATCAATCTCCCACTTATACTCAAAGCATTATACAGGTGCTTTCCAGAGTTTAACGCGTCTAAACTAATCTAGCTATTATATCAATCATTCTACGTGGCTGGCTTTGCCCTCAGCCCAAGATTACGTACATGCATCTCGTCGACCTTCTGAGGCAGAGCTTTGGTGAATGGATCCGCTAGATTATCTTTTGTATCAATTTTCTCCACTAGCACATCACCCCTTGCTACGATTTCTTGTATAATATGGTACTTCCTTTCAATGTGTTTTGTTGCTCTGTGAGTTCGTGGTTCCTTTGAATTAGCCACAGCTCACAAATTATCACAATACACCATGATGGTCTTGGGCAGCTTAGGAATCACGTCCAACTCCAAAAGGAAGTTTCGAAACATACTACTTCTTTCGAAGCAGTTTTGATGATGTGCGCAAGGAATGAACCGACTGTGTTCAAGAATATGTATGATGGATAAGTATTTACTTTGTATTTTCGGATATTGATAGATAAATATTTACTTTGTAGTTTGAGATATTTTATATTTTGAGATATTGATTGTCAAATACTTTGGGAATATTGTTGATGACTTGTGATTGCTAATGAAATTTTTAATTATATTTTAGTGAATCTTATGATTTCAATTGTGTATTATTTTGTTTACGTAATAGTTTACAAACATGTTTTATATTAGTTTTATAATTTAATTTTAATTTATTAATCTATGACAATGATAAATGTAGAGGCGTTGTCGTTTAGAATGTGAAAAATCCTTGAAAAAAATTTAAATAACAACAGTCACTTTCGAAAATAGACAACGGTTATAAATCGTTGTCGTATACATGTACAACACTTAAAAACTGTTGTCGTAGGGGTAATTTATTAGACAACATATAGCTACGACAATGATTGGTTATTGCCTAAGACAATAGTTTTAAACTGTTGTGGTAGTTAGCTACGACAACGGTTGTCGTAGGGGGGTATCTACGACAAAACAGCCTACGTCTACAATCTAGATATAGCTATAACAATAGGTTTTAACCGTTGTCGTTCTGCGTTTTTCTTGTTGTGTACTGAGCAGGGACTTCATATATGAGTTATACTCTGGATAACATCTAAGCTAGTATTGATGGAGATTCAATTAGCAAGATATATCAAGATATTTCAAGAAGATTTGTTGAAGATATTATAGAAGATTTGATATATCTTGATAAGATTTGATTTAGTTTTAATTTGATTTGATTTGATTTCTAGATTTGTTAGAATTTAGATTCGTTTTATTACAAAGATATCAAGATATATTTGTTGTATATCTTGATAGATTTGATTTTGTTTTTAGATTTATTTTCCTAGATATATTAGGTTTAGAGATTTGATTTTCTCCCTATAAATAGGGCTTCATATTTTCATTGTAATTCAGTTTTCAGTTTAATAATATTTTTGAGTTTTATTCTCCAATTATCTGAAAGCTCTTGAATTTCTGTGAAGTACCTTGAAATTCAATATTTGACTTATCAACCGGACTTACAAATCCGTTTGTGACGTCTTCGCTATATCCCTCGTTGTGATTCAAGTTGCTTTTTGAGTCGTAGGGGCTCGTTCACATTCTTGCCTACGGTTCTCTAAGGGTTGAGTCATAAGCGTTGGATTTCCCATCGTATTTGTTCGAGTCGTGTCAGCGTGTGTTCCTTGTTCGTCGATTCTGGGCTGCGATCTAAACCTTCTCTGGTGAGGATCGTATCATTTTGGTACCCGGAGCCAGGTTGTGTCTTTCTTTTCCTTATCATTTTGGTATCCAGAGTCAGGTCGTGTCTTTCTTTTCCTTTTTCATTTTGGTTCAATTTCGTGTCTGGTTCGTTCGTGTCCAGTCCACTTCAATTTTTTCGTGTCAATTTTCGGTCTTTTTCTTTTTATTTTCATTTTTTAAGTATTATAATTATTATTTTCATTTTTTTTATCTTAATATATATATATATATATATCATCAATATCTATCCTTAGTTAGTCATTCTCATCCATATATATCCATATATAACCATATATATCTCATTCATATTTATCCTTATATATATTCATATCTATCTCATCCGTAATTATTCATATCATATTCATCCTTATTTATTCATATATTTATCATTATTTATCTCATAAATATTTCATCCATATTTATCCTTATTAATCCATATAGCATATCATATTTTCCTTCCATTCTTATTTCTAGAGTCTTTCTGATTGTTCTGGTAGTTTCTGTATGGCCAAAAAAAAAAGAAGAAGAAGAAGAAAAAAAAAATTATTTGTGAGATAAAGTGGTATGAGACAAAAGTTTGAGAGAATATAAAAGCCATAAATTGAGTGATACACGAGCGTTGAGTGATTACCATTCTTGAGTGATACACGAGAGCTCGTGAGGTGGTAAGGTCCTTTTTTTTCTAACCTCTCTTGCAGGTATGTATAAACGTAATTAGTCAGAGTTTTATAGGGGCACAAGAGGCGATAGAGATGAGAAGTTCATTAGCCAAACCAAATATATGATGAAGGTTCTGAAAGCTGACTTAAGAAAGACGGTGCAGTCTGAGATGGAGATGATGCATCAACGACTTGATGCATTGGAAGATAATTTGATCAGCAAAAACATGAGATATAGAAAAGCAACGTGGGAAACTCAACCAGATAGTTCCTCCCGATTTGATAAGCTTTTGTCAATGGTGGAACAGGCGGTGGAGCAGATGTAGGTGGCAACCAAGTCTCGATTGATGCCTGTTTCAGTTCAAGAAATCAAAGAAGATAATATAGCAGTTCAGATACCATTGGATGTTCTTGGTGAAGCAGTGGTGGCAACCCAATCTGAGTCGGTGCAGTCAATTCAAGAGATCGAAGGAGAGGATGTGAGAGTTGCGACACCCTTGGAGAGTCATATTGAAGATAATGAAGGAATTGGGGTTCCAAATACATTCACTATCATTAACAGTCCATTTATGGGCATGCAAAGCAAAAGTCAAGAGACCAAAGAAGAAGACATAGTAGTCCATACTCCATTGGAGGAAGGTTCAGTAGAAATAGTTCATAAGTTTGTTTCTGGAAGAACTATTATTCTGAAAAGGAGGATGCGTGAAAAGAAGAAATTGCCAGAGTTTGAACATGATGATGTGCCAAACAAGCCAACCAAAGGCAATGTAAGATGGTTAATTGGATCCGGTGCAGACTTGGATTTGAGGACAAATCCTTTTGAAGAAGAGGGGAATGTTGGAGATTCAGTTAGCAAGATATATCAAGATATTTCAAGAAGATTTGTTGAATATATTATAGAAGATTTGATATATCTTGATAAGATTTGATTTAGTTTTAATTTTAATTTGATTTGATTTGATTTCTAGATTTCTTAGAATTTAGATTCGTTTTATTACAAAAATATCAAGATATATTTGTTGTATATCTTGATAGATTTGATTTTTGTTTTTAGATTTATTTTCCTAGATATATTAGGTTTAGAGATTTGATTTTCTCCCTATAAATAAGGCTTCATATTTTCATTGTAATTCAGTTTTCAGTTTAATAATATTCATGAGTTTTATTCTCCAATTATCTGAAAGCTCTTGAATTTCTATGGAGTACCTTGAAATTCAATATTTGACTTATCAACCGGACTTACACATCCGTTTATGGCGTCTTCGCTATATCCCTCGTTGTGATTCAAGTTGCTTTTTGAGTCGTAGGGGCTCGTTCACGTTCTTGCCTACGGTTCTCTAAGGGTTGAGTCATAAGCATTGGATTTCCCATCGTATTTGTTCGAGTCGTGTCAGCGTGTGTTCCTTGTTCATCGGTTCTGGGCTGCGATCTAAACCTTCTCTGGTGAGGATCGTATCAAGTATACCACCAAAGCCAACCCTCCCATAAGGATCTACTAGGACACACCCTGATCCTTTATTATAAGGTTGTCTCATTTAATCCAATCCATAGAGAACTTATGAAAACTCAATACGCAAGCTACACATGTAGACGTTTACGCATGGGCTCCCACTTTTCACATGAATTAAATGTTTGTTTTAAGAAATCCTATCCATTAGAACTTATGAATAATAAATTAAGTAAGCTACACATGTAGACGTTTACCCAATAAATTACCCACTTCCAATTAAGGATCGCTTTGTGGAGGTCTTATTAAATTAACAGCTTAGTAATTTAAATTCATAAGGTTCAACTGCACAGATTATTTTATGTAGCCATAAATATAACATTGCTAAAATTCTATCATGCAAAGCATGAACCCCGAATTTATAGTTATAATTAATTACACAAAATAAATCACATAGCATGCTTTAAAGCTTTGAATAAAAGCAGTAAACGTGCTCCTATTATCTACAACATGCTTATATCCTGCGCAATTAATATAAACACATATATCATGCGAAGACAGATAATAAAACAAATAAAAAATGTCCTCGTGGCCCCATGATACAAAAAAAAAAAAAATTCTAACTATTACATGTTGGAATTATTTTTACAGATCTTTTTCTCGGCTCCCACTACTTGGATTGTGATCTGACCTTATTTTCTGAATTTGGGCCTCCAAGATTTGATCCATCAGAAAATTGGACAACTGTGCCAGTTAACCAAATCGCAGGCCTAGACACACATTGCAAGCCCAATAGCCCGCAAAAACTTGGCCCGACGAGCCACCACCGGTGATCCACCGCCGCCGCCGTGAGGGCTCTCGGGATTGCGCGGCAGCCATGCACGTACGTGCATGGTTGCAGCCAGCGATTCCGCCTCCTCCGGTCGTCGCCCGCTTCGCATGCTGCCGCCCCGGCTTGCCCCGACTGTCGCCCGAACCGCCATCAAATTTCTTCTCCACCGTCGGCCTCCGTGACCCACAGGAATTGTGCAGGAGACAAGACCGGAGGCTTGCACTAACAGTGTGCAAACCCTAGGGTTTGCCACGCCCCGGTCCGCGCTCAGCTCCGCCACCGCCGTCCCCAGCCCGCGACCCCACCACCCGAGCCACCACCGCACCACCTTCATCCTGCCGACACCGTCAAAAGGAGGAGAGAGCGTCGTTGGCGCTGCATGTGGGGCTGCACAGGTCGGCCCCGCATGCGCCTCGCGCCTCGGCCGCTGCTCGCTGCCGTCCCGGCCTCCTTCCCTGTCCCTCGCATCACCAGCCCAGGGCCACCGCGCCTGCCTGGCTAGCTGTGGCCTCACGGCCTGCGCACGCGCATGCGCTAAAACCCTAGGGTTTTGCAGTGCCACCGGCGTGGCCTGCCACGCGCCGTGCCACCTGCCCTCGCCGACCGCCGTGTATGGCATGCTGCCATGCCGGTGCCGTCGTGCATTGTCGCGCGGTCCTTTGTTCTTCGTTCTTCGTGTTCTTCGTTCTCTATTTTAAGATTTAATTTTAAAATAAAAGATTACATTAAATAAACCTAATTACAATTTAAAATCTAAATCTAACCACATATTTATCTCGTGGGTGCAAAACGAATCCATATAAAAGGGCGGATTAACCCGAGAACCACGAGGATGAAAAACATAATCATACAATCCAAAAACCATTCATAGCATTCAATCAAAAATAATAATCATGCAAATCATAGGCAATATTATTTTTCCGATAGAGCCAATTAATGAACCTGGCTCTGATACCAATTGAAGGGATTCGTGAGCTGAATCACGAAGTCCGTTTGCCCGGATCGTTAATTGAAATATCAAAAATAAATTGCTATGCCTATGATTATTACTAGCATGCTCCTATTGATTATGCATAAAGAGGGTTTATGTGGATTACCTGGATTGCGATTTAAAAACCTGAAGAACGAGTGCGCAGAGATTCCTCCTGATCTCTTTTCCCACGCACAAAGATTAATTCCTAACAAGTAAAAAGAATTAAATCTGATGAAAATAATTTAATATTTTCGAAAACAAAGAGGGAGAGAAGAAAGAAGATCCTCCTGATCTGATCTTCTGATCTGTATCCCAACTCAATCTGAATATCTGGTGAAGATTCCCTTCGGATTCCTTGCCCGGTTGAGAAGCAGAATTTCCTCCTCGTTTCTCAGATCTAGTCGATCACCACAGCTCCCAAATTCCGGTTAGCTGTGTGCAACTTATGATCTTATGGTGCGTTGTGAACTGAGAAACTGAGGCCTATTTATAGGAAAATACTGGACTTCTATTGGGCCTGAGTTTCCATGGGCCAGACCAGGGACCAGAATGCAAATAGCAAATAAGGCCTATCAATTAATTAATTCCCATATTCAACCCAAAATATAATTAATTAATTAATATTGATTCATTCCACTAGAGAATCAATACTGTCCTACCTATTTGCTACCGCGTTTTGAGGTACGGGTTGCATGGGCTCGGTTTATTCTCACATTTAAAGTTACAGACATTCGTTAATTAATTTAAGCTCTGACAAGCTATTTAATTAATTAACATCTTTTATTCCTAAGTCAATCCACTCAAACCTTTTTCACTTATGCTTGAACTTAATCAGCCTGTAGGACTTTAGCATAACGAACCTTTTGAGCTGCTCAGGGAATGTCATCATCCTATACTGGATGTGGTTACCTAGTTCCGGTACCAAACAGTCATACACAGAATGCTATCACCCAAGATTACAGATATACAGGCTCAGCTAGAGCCTTTCACTGCAACTCAAAGTAATACACAAATTGCATATACTTCAGTACCTTCACATAGGTTTAGGATCTCATCAAGCCAAAGAGATATGGATTCTTTTAATGTTAGATAAAAGAATCGATCTCAACTTAGGTCCTTATCAATGTGTGCCCCACACCAGCATACCAAGCCATCCAAGATAAGATGCTTATTATCGCGTATGCTGCAGCCTACACCGACAGTTTATCCTGGAACTGTCTCAGCTGTGATAACTATTTATATCTCGCTAGGTCAAACGATCCATACGATCTTCTGTGATCTACTACACACCGTATAATCTCTCTATCGACGAGATAAGAGGATATGAGCATTTTGCGACACATGTTTGTTAATTCAGACAGGAGATAAACATACAATATTTATGATTCCCAGTATATTAACCAATCGACCTTGTACATAATATACCAATCATAATGCTTTTCAGTATATAAATCCATCAAGAAACACCACTATAAACAATAATTGAATATGCAACATAAAATAACTTGGAAACTGAAATTAAGTTCCATTGGAAAACCGACACAAATAAAACATCTCTCAAAATCAACATTATTTTAAAAAATAAAGTAAAATCTCCAATGGCTGTTGCTGAGGCTTGCTCTCCGCTGCCCATTGAGATGGTAACCTCGTCATGCTTCAGATGCCTTGTCGGCACGAACCCTTGCAAAGTATAACAAACATGATTAGTAGCTTCAGTATCCACTACCCATGAATGGGTAGAAACCGATGCTAAACATATTTTCGTTATAATTGCACATGACGTACCTTGCCCTTCCGTGCTGGGCACTAGACAATCTACTCTTCCACTTCGCTTGCGCTTGTGTGGCCAGGTGATAACTTCTGCCTTTTCATTATTTTCTAACTTCTTGAGCATATCTTTAGCTTCAGCAACTGCCTTGTCAAAAGCAGACAAAGTTGGAGCAAATTCCAATACTCTGATGTCAGACTATTCTCGTAGACGTGCCCTGAGTAACTCATTGGGAGAAGACTCATGCCTACCAGCAATAAACTTAATGAAATTATCAAAAGATTCAGAAAGAGAGTCCAGGACAATATTAATCTCTGCACGAGCATTAATTTATCCACCTCTCATCCTGTACTTGTTCATGATCTTCATCATGGTCATGAAATGCAGAATTACCGAACTGCCCTCATTCATTTTCTTGCAAACGAAGGTCTTCAAAAGATTATAACTGATAGTTCGTTTCACCTTCACATATACTCTCACAATATCCATCCAGATCTCAACAGTACTATGGAAACTCCTATGCTTGAGTTTCAATTTTCTAGGCAGACTGTTTATGATGAAGAAGTAAGCAAAATCATCATAAACTTTCCATCTGTCGTAGAATTGTCGCTCAGAAACAGAAGCCTTCTAGATTGAGGAACTAGTGGATCCATAGAATGTATGTAGGCATGATTCACAAGAGAGAGAATATACTGAAGCAGTATCTCCATTCAGGAAAGTTTGGACCAGTTAATGGGTTAAGTGTTAAGAGGTTTACAACGTGAGCTATAGACATGTCTGAAAATAATAAATTAAGAAACATAAATTAAAACATAATCGCAAACTATTAAAACATATAAATATTGAAACCTTATGATAAATCAATATTAATGTTTCCTCCAAATGCCCAACTAATTTTATTGCAAGCCACACTTGTGGACGTTTACAACAAAACACTTGACCAGACTGCATCTTTCAATTCCAATCCATGTCAGATTTACTTGGATAATTGGAATTAATAATCAGAGACTATCTAAGACCATATTATCCTACTGAGCTGGGACATCACAAATGAGTTATACTCTAGATAATATCTAAGCTTGATACCACAAGGCCAACCTTTCCATATAAAGATCAATTTGTCATACACACACCAAGTCCACGACTAAAGATCCTTTTATAATAAGGTTGTCTCATTTAATTCAATCCTAGAGAACTTGTGAGAGATCAAGTACGCAAGCTACATATGTAAAAGTTTACGCACGAGCTCCCACTTCTCACATAAATTAAATGTTTGTTTTACGAAATCTCATCTATTAGAACTTATGAATAATAAAATAAGCAAGCTATACATGTAGACGTTTACTAATTAGATTATCCACTTCTACTAAGAGATCCCTTTGTGGAGGTCTTAAATAACAGCTTAGTAATTTAAAATTCATAAGGTTAAATTACACAAATTATTTTATGTAGCCATAAATTATGACATTGCTAAAATTTTATCATGAAAAACATGAACACCGAATTTATAGTCATAATTTAATTATATGAAATAATTCACATAAGCATGTTTTAAAGTAGTAAATAAAAGCATTAAACGTGCTCCTATTACCTATAACGTGCTTGGATGCTGCACAATTGATAAAAACACACATATCATGCGAGAACAGATAATAATACAGAATACAAAATTAAATCCTATTTATTAAAAATTGGATTTAATTTACAGACCTTCAAACTGGGCTCCCACTACTTGGACTGAGATCCGGATTATTTTCTGAAAGTTGGGCCTCAAAGATTCGATCCATCAGAAAATTAGGACAATTGGGCCCGCGAACACACCGAGAGCCCAAGGCCCGCATGCACAAGGCATGACAGGCCACCACCGACAAACCATCGCCGCCACGAGAAAACTTGCCGAAAATTGTGCAACAGGCACGCGAGTCCAGCCTGCTCCCAGCGTCGTCCATCGCTGTCATCACTGCAGCTTGTCGTTGTACGCCGGAGGAACATGTAGTAGGGGTGAGCAAGAAACCGAAAAAACTGAAAACCAAACTGAACCGAAATTTTTTGGTTATTTTGGTTTTTGGTTCGGTTATTTTTTGTCAATATTTTCATTTTTCGATTTTTGGTTCGATTATTTTTTTTGGACCAAAATAACTGAATTTATATAAATATTGATTAATAAATATATAACATATATTTAAATTAATTTATAAATATATATTTTAATGTATTAAAATATATATCTTAAAAATATATTATATAAGTATATTTTTAATATATATATATATATTAATATAAATATCATTTTTATTTTTAATTTTATTAATTTATTAAATTTATATTAAATTTGATTATAACCGAAATAACCAAAAAAATAACTGAAAACTGAATAAGAATTTCGGTTCGGTTACTTTGGTAATTCGGTTTGGTTCGGTTACCTCAAATATAAATTTGGTTATTTCGGTTCGATTATTTTACGGGCCAAAACCGAACCGAATAACCAAATACTCACCCCTAATGTGTAGGAGGTGCGTACAAGTTGCGTGCACAAACCCTAGGGTTTGTGCTGCGCGCGGCCGTGCCACAACCCACTGCTAGTCGCCCCTGTAATTTCCGTCCTTAGCTTTTTCGATCTCTATCTTCCATGGTGGAGGAGCAGCACGACCCCAATCGCGCAGGTGTGCGGCGAAGCCGCACACATAGGGATCTTAGGGTTCCGTCGTGCACGCGCATTGCTTGCTGCCTGTCGCCGATTGCCGCGATGCTTCACCCCTTGCCATGCCTCAGAGATCGCTGCCAGTTGCCACCACAGCCGCGTTTGGGTGTGCGAGCTTCTGCTTGTGTGTGGCTGCATGCAGCGAACCCTAGGGTTCCACCGCTGTGCGCCGTCGCACCTAGCTGCCCTCGTCTTTGCCGGCTGCTGTGCCCCATGCCACTGCCCTCGCCTCACTAATCCGGCCACGTGATCATAAGCCATGCGTGGCTGTGTGGAACCCTAGGGTTCTGCCTCCTACGACCATGCCTCACCGTGCGCAGCGTGTGATGCGTGCGTTCTTCACGTTATTCGTGTTCTTCATGTTCATTGTATTTTAATTTTAAGATTTGAATTTACAATTGAAATTACAAGGAACTAACAACCTACTATAATTTGAAAATTAAGTCTAACCACAGATTTATATCATGAATTAAAAAATGAATCCTTATAAATTAGTGGATTAACCCGAGAACCACGAGCGAAAAACATACAAACCAATAAAATCGATAAATCTCAATCCAATAATAATAATAATCATGCATATTCATAGACAATATTATTTTTTCTGACAGAGCCAATAAACTCAACCTGGCTCTGATACCAATTGAAGGGATTGCTGGCAAACTGAATTGTCAATCTATAACCCAGGTTGAAATTGGATATCAAAAATAAATTATTATGCCTATAAATAATCCTAGCATGCTCCTATTGAAAGGCAGAAGAAGGTTTATGCGGAATACCTGGATTGTAGAAACAGAAGAAGTGGATGCGCAAATATTTGATCCTCGACCCTCTTTTTTGTGCAACAAGATTTAATCCTACAAGATTAAGGAATTAAATCTAGAAATTATTAAGATAATTTCGAAAGAACTAAGAAAAGAGAAGATTTCGATCCTCCAGATCTGATCTTCTGATCTGTATCCCAGCTCCGATCTGAAAATTTGTTGAAGATTCCATTTGGATTTCGTGTTTATCGAGAAGTAGAATTTCCTCCTCGTTCTCAGATCAGATGTCGCCTATCACAGCTCCCAATTACTGGTTTGCTGCTTAGCAACTTATTATCTTGTGGTGTGTTTGGATCTGAGAACCTGAGGGCTATTTATAGGAGAAATCTGATCTCAGATGGGCTTGAGCTTTCACGGGCAGACCACGGACCAGAATGCAAATAGCAAACAAGGCCTATCAATTAATTAGTTCTCACATTCAGCTCATAATATAATTAATTACTATTTATTGATTCATGCCACTAGAGAATCAATAATGTCCTACCTATTTGCTACCATGTTATGAGGAACAGGTTGCATAGACTCGGAAAATTCCAATTTTAAAGGTTACAGACATTCATTAATTCATTAGAGCTCTAACAAGCTCCAAAATCATTTACATCTTTAATTCCTAAGTCAATCCACTCAACCCTTTTCATTTATGTTTGAACTTAATTAGCCTGCAGGACTTTAGCATAATGAACCTTTTGAGCTGCTCAGGGAATGTCACCATCCTATATTGGATATGGTTACCTAGTTCCAGTCACATACAATCATACACAAACTGTTGCTACCCAAGATATAGATATTCAAGTTCGACTAGAAATTTCCACCATATTATCTCAAAGTAACACACAAGTTTGTATATATTTCCATACATTTTTTAGACTTAAGATTCCATCAAGTCATCAAGATCTAGATTCCTTTAATGTCAGATAAAGGAATCAATCTTAACTTAGGTCCCATCAATGCGTACCGCATGCACCAGCATACCAAGCAACCAAGACAAGCTGCTTATTTCTACGTATGTTGCAACCTATACTGACAGTCTATCCTAGGACTGTCTCAGCTGTGAAGCTGTTTATATCTTGCTACACACCATATAATCTCCCTATCGACAAGATAAGAGGATAAGAGCATTTGCGAAACATGTTTGCTAATTCAAACAGGATATGAACACACATCATTAATGATTCCCAGTATATTAACCAATAAATATTGTACATAATATACCAATCATAATGCTTTCAGTATATAATTCCATCAAGCCTAAACTGCCAGGCAAACAAGAAACTGTCTCAGCTGTGATAACTGTTTATATCTTGCTAGGTTGAACGATCTATATGGTCTTCTGTGATCTCTTACACACCATATGATCTCCCTATCGACGAGATATTTGGATGTGTTTGTTGGCATCGTATGATTGTTAATTCAGACAGGAGTTGTTTATAGCAAGTCATTAATGATTACCAGTATATCAAACATAATGTTTCCCAATATACCAATCATAATGCTTTTATGTATACAATTCCAACAATCGCCCACTTATACTTAAAACATTATACAATTAAATTTCCAGAGTATAACATGTGTCTATTCTAATCTAGCTTTTACATTTGGTCACCAGGTGGCTGACATATACCTCAGCCCTAGTCTACGAAGATGACCCTCGTATGCCTTCTGAGGTAAACCCTTTGTAAATAGATCCGCTAGATTATCCTTCGTGTATATCTTCTCTATTAGCACATTGCCCTTCTCTACAATTTCTCATATGATGTGGTACTTTCTCTCTATGTGCTTTGACGCCTTGTGAGTTCTTTGTTCCTTAGAGTTTGCTACTACACCAGCATTATCATAATATATTGTGATAGTCTTGGGCAAACTCAGAACAATATCTAACTCTTGGTGGTAGTTCCGGAGCCATACAGTTTCTTTAGAAGCCTCTGAAGTTGCCACATACTCAGCTTCCATGGTGGAGTCCGCGATACATTTCTATTTTGCACTACTCCATGATACAGCTCCACCTCCCAAGGTGAACACATAGCCCGAGGTCGATCTCTTCTCATCCTGGTCTGCATGGAAATCCGAATCTGTATAACCCATAGGGCACAAATTCTCACACTGATAAACAAGATAATAGTCTCGAGTTCTTTTCAGATACTTGAGAATATGTTTGACTGCAGTTCAGTGTGCATGTCCAAGGTTAGATTGATATCTGGCCACCATGCCCACGACATAACAAATATCTGGCGTCATACATAGCATCGCATACATGAGACTTCCCACCGCCGAAGCAATTAATACTTTACCCATCTCATCATTCTCCTCTTTTGTTGCAGGGCATAGTGCCTTAGACATTGGAACACCATGTCTAAAAGGTAGCAATCCTTTCTTGCATGTCTAAATGAGCAATCACAGTATCAATATAAGCAACCTGAGACAAGCTTAACATCCTCTTCTTATGATCACACAAAACTTTAATACTGAGGATGTATCCAGCATCTCCTAGGTCCTTCGTTTGAAACTATTTGGATAACCATCTCTTTATGTCTGACAACACCTTCTCATTATTGCCGAATAGAAGAATGTCATCTATATAAAGTGCAAGGAATACCACGCTTCCACTAACACATAATTGATACACACAAATTTTGGTTTCACACTGTAAAAATCCGTAGAATTTAATCACATCATCGAAACGTTTGTTCCATGACCGTGAAGCATGTTTAAGCCCATACAAGGACTTCTTTAGCTTCCAGACAAGATGCTCTTCACCGTTCTTCACATAAACCTCTAGCTACTGCAAATAGATGTCACGATCTTCCTCAAGGTACCCATTTAAAAATGCAGTTTTGACATCCATCTGTTTGATCTCTAGGTCCATATGTGCTACTATGGATGGAAGATTTCGAATGGATTTGAGCATTGATTCCGGTGAGAAGGTTTCGTCTTAGTCAATGCCCTCCTTTTGACTTTAACCCTTCACCACTGATAGCTGTAAAAACAGTAGCAAATAAATTTGTAAAACCCTAAGGT
>JAPKLW010000689.1:160605-183789 GCA_026898455.1 Plectranthus barbatus
GAGATAGATAATTAATTAATCTACTTTATGAATTGTCCAACAAAGAAGTTCATAATAGCTTTCTGATGTTCCACTATGAAGAGGAATTAAAATTGGAAAATAATCAATTTGTTTATGCATGTCATACTTGATAGGGAGAAAGGCCTAGAATCTGTACTTCCCATATATTAAAGTTTTTCAAAAGTAATTTTATTTTCAAAATTGTTTTCTTAAGATATTTGATTTCCAACACCTTTTTGATTTCTGTTTTACCTATTCAGTACTTTAAGAACTCTTAGGTTAGCATTTAGGATTTTCGTTGCTCCTTTCCCTGAGGGATCGATAATTTTATTTGCTGCTATATTATTAGCTTTGCTAAGTTGCGGGTTAAAAATATACGCGATCACATGTCAGTTTTAGATTTGTGGTTTTTCACAAACTCGTCCTCCAATAATCTCGTGTTGGTGCTAACAACGATCTTATGATCCTCAGGATAGTAGAAATAACCACCTTTCGTTTGTCTGGGGTATCCCACTAATAGCATTAGCTTGGACCTACCTTCTAACTTATCAGGTTCCTTTGACAAAACATATGCTGGACAACCCACACACTTATCTTTGACACACTCGGCTTTTGCTCATGCCAGAGTTCCGAGGGTGTCTAAGGAGCTGACTTAGAAGGTACTAGGTTCAGTATGTACGCCGCTATTAATAACACTTGGCCCCAAAACAAAACAGGCAAGTTTGCAAAACTCATCATGGACCTAACATTTCAAGAAGAGTCATATTTCTTCTTTCTGCCACACCATTCTGCTGAGGAGTGCCCGATGCGGTCCCATGCTCTGATAAAAGCTGTAATAAATCGTCACTGAGATACTCACCACCACGATCAAATTGTAATGATTTAATGGTCTTGTTTAACTTCTTCTCTACTTTCGCCTTGAATTCCTTGAATTTCTCAAAGTATTCAGGCTTATAGTGAAGTAAGTAAACATACTCGTATCTTGAGTAATCATCAATAAAAGTGACAGAATACTTAAATCCTCCACGAGCTTGCATAGATATCGGTCCACATAAGTCCGAGTGGATAAATTCCAACACATCACTTGCTTGAGACTGACTTGCCTTGAAAGGTCTGGTTGTCATATTTCCCTCTATACAGGATTCACAAACTCGATGTGGAACTACATGGATAGAATCCAACATTCCATCATCCACGAGTCTCTTGATCCTCTTTAGACTGATTTGACCTAGTCTCAGATGCCATATATATGTAAGATCCTCGTTAGAAGATGAAAACTTTCTCTTCTTATGATTAAATTAGTTATATGCAGCATTCACAGAAGATTCAAGCAAACAAGTTATGATATAAAAGAGTCTTTCTGTATCCCACGACAGATAATATCGTTATTGCCATTAATAGAAACATGATTATAAAAAATAACTGAAAATACATCATATATTAAATGGGAAACATAAATAAGGTTCCGTCAAAAGTCCGGCGCATACAAAACATCTCTTAAGATCAAAACATTATCTTGAAATCATAATGTAATATCTTCAACTGCTGCAGACACACGAGCAACAGTTCCCATGGAGATCATCATCTCGTCATTATTCAGCTACCTTGTCAGCCTGAAGCCCTGCAAAGTGTACAAACATGATCTGTAGCTCCAGTATCCACTACCACGAATGAGTAGAAACAAATGCTAAACATGTTTCCATTACAAATGCAAATGACGTACCTTGTCCAACCCTCTTTGTCCAACAATCCTTCTTCCAGTAATCAGTTTTGCCACAACAGAAACACTTACCCTTCTTCCTCAGTGTCATAGTCTTCATTTTACCAGAACTTTTGCTTACGGAGGTTGTCTTCTTGAATTTCTTTCCAATCACCCCTTTAGGCTTAGCACCTTTCGATGAAGAAGGGCAACTACCGGAAGAAATCAAGACGGCCTTTTCAGGTTGCATGATAGATTCAGCTGCCATGAGGTCACTAAGTAACTCATTGAGAGTGTACTCTTTTTTACACGTGACAACATTCAGTCTGAAGTTCTGAAGAGACTTCAGAAGTGAGTTGAGTATGATATCGACCTTGGCATCCCCGTCAATACCTCCTCCTTGCAACGTCAGTTCATCCAAACCAGGGATCAAATGCAAATAATAAAGTGGGCCTCCTATTAATTAATTTCATGTTCAACCCAGAACATAATTAGTTAATAAACATTAATTCATGCCACCAGAGAATTAATGTTGATCTACCCCTTTATTACCGTGTTATTAGGAATGGGTTGCATTGACTTGGTTAATCCCTATATTTAAGGTTTCAGACATTTATTAATTAATTCAACATATGATAATTAGCTGCAATTAATTAATCTCTAATTATTCCTGAGTAGTATCACTCAACCCTTATCGCTTATGCTTGAATTAATGATTCAGCCGCAGGACTTAGCATAACGAACCTCGTGAGCTTCCCATGGAATGTCACCATCCCTATCGACGAGATAACTGGATGTATTTGTTCGCATCGTATGATTGTTAATTCAGACAGGAGTTGTTTATTGCAAGTCATTAATGATTACTAATATATCAAACATAATATTTCTCAATATACCATTTATAATGTTTTTATATATACAATTCCAACAAAATGCTCGTGAGAATTCCTACTTAGAGATGAGCAAGAACTGTTGTGTTTACTTAGAGAGTAAGATTACTAAGAGATAACTCGACCTGAAAGGCTACGAGTCTTGTGTTCAAAAATGGCATACGGTTAACTTTAAAAATCTCAAAACTTGAATGCCTGAAGTCTGAATTCAGCGCCTTTGTAAGTGATTTTTGTTCGTGTTTCTTAAGTAGTTTCGGTTGATTCAGTTGTTGTGATCTGTATTTGACTCTTGCAATTGAATCAGTAATCTATTCTCTTCGGATACTTCGTTTATTTATAGATGAAGTATGAGCAGTTTCAATTTAGAGTCGTTTAGAGACACTCTGGATGTTGTTCAATCCAGCGCCTCACCTTTCTACAAAGGACATGGTACTTTTTCTGAACGTCTGAACCTACTCTGCCCTTTTCTGTCAAATGGTATTGACTCTACAATTGTGTCAGAACGACTCTTCGTTAGTCCGGAACCAAAATTGGTTGAATGGCAGGATGTCCAGACATTAAGTAATTTCTATTCTTATAGTCTGGTCATGAAGAACATTCCTCTGATTCGTTCTTTGTGTCTCTATATGAGTAGAGATTTTGTGTAGAAACTGATCTTGATAATTTTAGATAGACCAAACTGGTATCTTCTGCTGGTTCATCTAAACGCCAGTTTCATGCTGGTAGTTAGTTCCAAACTGGTAGCCAGTTCTAGTTTCTCCTCGTGTAGTCCAAACTGGTGGATTGCACCCTTGATTCAGTTTGTCTTAAATAGCTCTCTTACAACTCAATGATAATCCTATACAAGACTTTACAAGTTTTGTACTAACTAGAGCTATTCTTGAGACTCCCTAAATTGATATTTCTATACAATTTTTTGCACATTAAAACAATCAATAAAGTTAGAATGCATCCTAAACACTATGTATAGTGGTCCGAGCTCGAAAATTGATCCGAGTGATAATCGAAATACAATTGAAGAAAAAAGAAATACAAGATAAGATTATGAGATTGAATATATTATAATTTTTACATATTGAGCCTATGGAATTTGAGTACGAACTCAATTTATAAATGGATAAAGAAAAATTAGTGGGTGTTTGTTAGATACTTATGAAGACAATATCCAACTTGAGGTATAAATGGTTTAATACTTTCCCTATCTCTAATAAATAATGTGCTGGAGCATTGATGTGAATATAAATTTGGATAAGATAAATTTTAAATTAATCCATTCTATTTAAAAAATTGAAGAAATATATTTAACTAATGAAAAAGTAATTAGAAATCAAATGATATGATCACGACTGGTGAATAGACAATTACAATGATATAATAATTTGTTTGAAAATTACTTGATTATAATGCACACGATCAATTGTAAATTTTAATACAATAATTATATATTTGCAATTATAACAGATATGGAAGATTTTGGTAATTATACTAAGAAATCGAATAAATTGGCAATTAGTATTTTTAATGTTTTGATGAAATGTCAAAAGTTATCTAATTAGTAATAATTATTGTATAGATTTGACAGAGGATGAACATTTTTTAATAGTAATTTATTAATTAAACACACACCCACTCACACACCTAAATATCTTCGGAAAAATTCGAACTGATGACCTCTCTTGTATGTATTCTTTGAATTCAAATGTTATAGTAACAGTTTAGGTCCAATTAACTAAAGATATGAAGATACATATGAACTAAGAAAAAATAAAACTTAACTGAAGACCATAACTGCTAATAGTTGAGTGAGAAGATTCCTTCATCAAACTAGTATCTCACTCAAGAAGAGAATCAGCTGAAAGCTATAAACTAGTTTTTTATAATTGAATATCAAAATTGTACATGACATCAATTAGACTTTATATTTGATATGATGTAAACCTGCAGGGAAATATATATTCGTACAACAATGGTCACTTGCCAAAGCCATTTCAACAATTTTCAATTGAAAAAATTCAAATAACAAGAATATAGAAAAAAGTAAGAAAGAGAGAGAAGTGGATACAAGAAGGGTGTGTAGAGCAGAGTGTGGATGGAGAGAGAAAGAAGATGATTTTTGCTCTTAGCACGTTAGGCACTCAACCAAAAATACATGTACATAAGAAGTGTTAGAAACCTTGAGGGCGGGATTAGAAAAATGAAAATTATCTTCCTTATTCAATTATCGAAGATAACTGAAGTTATAAACGGATGAGTTTAGCGTGGATGATGTGGTAAAGCTCAGTGATAAGCTCATACATTTACTCACTTATCGCATTGTTTTCTTTATTATTTTATGCAGTTCCATTAATTTATATTTATTTATTGAGCATGCATGCATTTTAGTAAGTATTATGCTTAATAGACAATGCGAATATAGTTTCACATAGTCTGTGATTGTGGCACTAATAGACTACGCGGGCATTCGCTTAATCTATATCAATATAGACGACGCGAATGCTAGCGTCTATTTTCATATTTTGAATAAAATTAAAAACCCTATTCCGGCCCCTTCTGTTTTCATATCCTCCCCGACTCTCTCGCTCATCGCCTATTCTGTGCGACTGCCACCGAGGCCGTCCTCTTCGCCTGCGTCGCTCTGCCGACGAGCCCATCCTCTTCGCCTGCGCGCTCTGCCGCCGAGCCGTATCCTTCAACCGCCAAGCCTGTTCTGTCGTCCCTAACTCTCTTCCTCATCATCTTTGTTCGCCTGCGCCTGCCGTGCCGTCGAGCCCATCATCTTCGCCTGCGCCGCCCTGCTGCCGAGCCGTATCCTTCGCCTGCGCTGCCCTGCCTGCACCTCTCTTCTGTACTTCTTCCCTTCCCCTGCGCTGGCGAGCCTATTGCCGAGGCCAAGGCCATCGGGTCCTGCCCTGTTGTCGAGGTTGTCGGGTCCTGCCCTACTGCCAAGGCCGTCGGGTCTTGTCCTAAGTCAGTCGTCCTATACAAAGGCAAGTTTTCGACATTGTGCCAAGTCTGTTTTCTTTTGTTCCTGATAGTTAACGCAATGGAATAAATATTAACTTCTTATGGAGTGGTTTTGTCCTATGATTATGGATATTTTGGCAATGCAATGAAAGTCCAGTAATTTGATGTCATTGAAAACTTTAATGAGCTGAAATCCATGATTATTATTTTTACTTTAACCATAGAGTGCTCTTGCAATGTGTTTTAGCATAAGTTTTGAAGTTCTTGTAGTCATGTATGCATATATGAAAATTTGATATTTCTATTGAGTGAACTAGAAGGATTCAACAAGATAGTTCTTTAAAGGTAAGTACCCAATGAGTTTCATATCAAGGGTTTATTAAGTTGGACAAGCAAGTTCTTTTTTTCAATAACTAATGAATGTATGTAGAAACATAGTTTTTGGAAAATAATTTGGTGATCGATATTTCTCTGGGATACACCAATCCTACTGATGGTGAGTCGAAATCGATGTTATTTTCACGTTTATGTGGATTATTTTTTGCGAGAAAACTCGTAGGTGTTGATGAAGTAGGTGGGATGTTATTGTTCTATTATGTGACATTTGCTAGTATAACTGAATGTTGATTATCTAGCTAGTCACTCCAATTAGCTGAGTAAATTGATCTCGAATGCTGGAAGTTTTTGTGGATACATCGTCTTTGAAGTGTTTTCTAGAGTACTTATTTATGGTAGCTAAAAGATTTAGTTTAGCAAGCAATGTTGCTTAGAACTGCATTTTCTTGAGGTTGGATGGATAAGTTATTTGCTTGTACTTATTATATATATGATTATGGAATTACTGGAACAGTTGTTGCTATCAATAGCTTACATGTTTCACTGCGATCACCCTCTCTACCGGGATGGGTTGCTAGTGGCAGTGACCCATATATTGGTAGCATACCTTGGTAAGGGGTTACCTGTGATGACTCATCCTCCATAAGTTCAATGTATGGACATTTTCTTAAAACTAAATGATCATGTATGGTTGATTTAACTGTCCAGTCCAATTCCCGTTGGAGACATTGGGTATAGTTCGGCTGTATAACCCCACCGTTAAAATCATATCGCAAATTGATCAACAAGTGATTCGTTGACAAAACCGCCGTAGGAATTCCGACTTTTCAATAGAGCGGAGGCGAACTGAGATCAACGAGAAGGAGGCCCTTCGCCTCTCCCAATCTCCCTCCGGATCAAGTGGGGCCATCTGTCTAATGATCTCCACTTTCACTTCGAAGCGCTCTTTCGATCTCCTCGAAGGAAGGGAAAGGGTTATTCGCCAAAAGGCGAGACTGAATAACTGATATGCTATCCCCTCCGATCACTTCATCCGCTTGATAGGGACATTGGGTTACGGGCGGGGGACTAGCGGCCTCTTCCGGGGAAGCTACGGGATTAGCGGGTCCCGTTGAGGTCGGCGTTCTGGTTCCCGTGCCATACGTACTTAGACTTTCCTTTTTTCCCCTTTTTTCTTCCCGGTCCAATATGATCAGCTCGAAGGTCTTCGTTTCCGTACCCTCTTTCACCCAAGTTATTTCGGAACCGGAAAAAACAAGTGGTTTTTCGCACAGCTTGCTCTTCTTCTTCTCTCCGTAAGCGAACTGCTCCTAGTAAAGCCCGCCCCTCAAAGGCTCCTGGTAGGAGTTGGGGATTTGTGAGGATTATTGAATAGTCCCATTCTCGTTCTCGCTTGTGGCAGACTTATTGGGAGTCTCTGTCTCTTTTTATTCCTTCATAAAAAGATGCGTAGCGCTCTTGAGAGATGGGATTCATACCCGGAAGTGGGGGTTGTCTAGAGCGCGCGCTCCTCGCCTCTCCCAATCTCCCTCCGGATCAAGTGGGGCCATCTGTCTAATGATCTCCACTTTCACTTCGAAGCGCTCGCGGGCCCGTATTGAACGAGGCGTGCTGGTGGCAGTAACCCACTGTCGTCGCACCCTTTCCTTTAGTAGATCAAACTGGTGCGGATAATCCGACAACCCGTAGACGGCACGCGTCACCAAGCATACCGCCCGAGGTTAAGGGTTCATCCGCGAATGGAGTTAGGCCCATTTCCTAGCCTAGTTTTTCCTGACATACTGGAGTTATAACATTTGAATTTCTCCCTAATTAGAATTTAGAATTGGAATCTCCTTTCATGTTCTCAACCTTACAAAAACAAAAAAAGTACCAACGCAACATCGAAAGAAAGGATGCCGCCGAAAAGACTGGAAGACTCTTTCGCTCTGTTGGATGCGTCGGATCCCGTATAGCAAGCGAGCTCTTTACCCTCAAATTCAAAGATGTGGGGTTTTTCCCTTGCATCTCGGTTACTTTTACTTTTTTGTTATTTCGTAATCTGCAGGGTATGATACCTTATAGCTTCACAGTAACAAGTCATTTTATCGTTACTCTCGCGCGTCTCGGTTTGATCTACCCGGTAAAACAAAATTGGACACACGCCTTTCGTCAACGAAGTCTTTAATTTAAAGGCTTCTTGGGGGGTAATTTCGGCGGCGTTTTCCGCCAAGCCAGAACTCCCTTCCGGAACTATTGCTAGTTCTCTCTTTACATCCGATGACTTACTTGACATCAACTACCTCCTCTCCATACAATTCATTCTGGTAAACTATCAGGATCAAAGATAAGAGCCCCCTTGCTTGGGGGATTGTTGTAAATCACTAGGAGGGATAAGAATGTATGAGCTGTTAGCTCTTTTTTGCTTCGCCTACTTCGGAAGGATCCAATGATACCAATTGCTTGAACATAGAACAATTGTATCCGAGCCTTTCATTCAAGAGCAAATTACTTGACTATCAGCCCAAGTATTAATTACACGGCCTTGACTATCAACTACAGATTAGGCATGATTAGAGGTATACTATTGACACCAAAGCTTACTCATATGGAAATCTGACTTTAAGCGTCCACATTCTGTAGAGTTGGAGGTGCGGTTTTCGGGTATCTAGGCATGGTTTATGCCATGATCAGTATAGGCGTCCTTGGATTTCTTGTTTGGGCTCATCATATGTTTACTGTGGGCTTAGACGTTGATACCCGTGCCTACTTCACCGCAGCTACCATGATTATAGCTGTCCCTACTTATAGCTGTCTTCGATACGTAATCGACTTCTTGCCTGTGTGGTTGATATTAGAAGCGAGGCTCATTTTTTGCTTCCCTTGGGGGAGCCTTGCTCTAATGCAATTGACCGGCCCGCCATCTCTTTCCTTCAATAATGCCTTTGCTTCAAGACGCTATTTACCAGGAAAAAGACACTACCTTTTTTTTTGAATTGAAAAAGGGATGCCAGAAGTCGTTTTGATATACGATTTTATCTTGTTTCAATTTTATTTATTATTCCTGATCCGGAAGTCACCTTTTCCTTTCCTTGGGCAGTACCTCCCAACAAGATTCTGGATATTCACCTACCAACACAACCCGGGCCACGCCGGGACTTTCTTTCGAAAGCCGGGGTCAGAGAACTCCTAAATGCAGTTCATACGCAACCCACCAGGTTCCGACCACCCATCCATCCTAGCCCAGACCAGTGCAGGCACCTATTCAAACTTCAATCCCTACATGTGATCAAAGACCTCTTACCCATACAATGACTCAAACACTGTCAAAGCCGCCGAGAGAGGAGAGAGCATTTTCATGAGAGAGGGACGAGCTCAAAAAGACGGGGTTTGGTGACTTGAAAGTACGTCGAAATCGTGATTGCAAAGCAAGCCAAATAGAAGAAGTTGTTCCTTTGAGTCCGGAAAGAAGAACCGCCGACATGGCTACCCCCGCCTAAGCAGGCACGAGTGCTGGAAGAAGGGTTATTTCTTTTGATATTATTATGAAAGGGGGAAGGTTTGATAAAGGAGCTTTTCAGCGAAGGCGGCATAACACGGATTCTGAGATCATCCTATGCCTTTCCGACTTGGTTTCGGGCTCTTCGGCCAATGTGAAGGAGAAGTGTTAGTTGCTTTGAATGGAAACCCCGGTAAACGGCGGCAGTAACTCTAACTGTCCTAAGGTAGCGAAATTCCTTGTCGCATAAGTAGCGACCAAGCTTTCGGAATGGTAGGAATCGAGCCAACAATAGAAGTCGGCTTAGTTAAGATATCCCCTGGCGCATAAGATAGACCCGATCGCCTCCATTCCCTTATGGGAACTTTCTGGTAGGGTCACTGCCCCAAGGAGAAGAAGGTCCACTGGGTTGATTGGAAGACTATTACAAATTTTCAGATGCGGAATTACCGCTCTTAGGCATCTATGGAATCTGCTCTTAGGGTTCCAAACCTTACCCTTTGACTACTAGCAGTTCTCCGTGCACCGGACACGTAGCTTACCGAATCAGTTGCGACACGGATGGGAATGCATGCTACGAAAGATAGGGTCGAGTCTGATACATCAACCGTCTACTCAATATCCTTGTACGAGTCCACAATCAGTTGGGGGGGGGACCCTATTCACCTCTTTGAGCTTCTATTGAATCGAGAAATAAAATAGGTTTGATTGGCCTTTGATATATACATAAGGCATTCTCCGGATAATTCAAATCGAAGCAATTGGATGTCCAACTCGGGCCTATATGACCGATCAATAGAAATACAAATATTCCCCCATGGCACACCCAGAATATGGGGCCAAAAATTGCAGAGGAGCAGGATCCGAAGCGGTGGCTGCTACAAGAATGGAATATTCTAAAGCATTGGCTTCTGAAAGAATTTGAACTAATTGTGCCACAGTTGAGCGTTTCTGTCCAATCGCTACATAGACACAATACAATGTCTCACTCTCAGAGGTGGCCTTTGAGTTCAATTGCTTTTGGTTTAATATGGTATCGATAGCAATAGCTGTTTTTCCAGTTTGCTTATTCCATTTGTCTAGGAAAGCCAGCCATGCTTTATGGTGAATACTGTCAGGTTTAAATGCTTTGAGATCGTAAAGACTGTAATATTCTGGGCTTTCGAAAAGATGAAGATGCAAAGGGTAAAGAGACATTGAACAACCAACCTGACATAAGGATTTTAGCTCGCGCCTACTTAGAAAATGGAGATTCTCGGACGGGGAAAAGCGGCACTCGACATCTATTAAACAACGCGAGGCGCTCCCTTTTCCAGCTAGGGCGCCCTCTAGTTTTGAAGCAGGGCCCGACGGCCGCTTCCTTCTTCCAAAAGATGGCAAAAAGAAAATATGTATTTCCATACATAAAATTTCGATATGACAGTGGGTTGCCCGGGATTCGAACCCGGAACTAGTCGGATGGAGTAGCCGTCCCAAGAACGAACACTTTCCTACTGCAAGGTGAGGCTCTTCCCCTAGAATCCACTCCGGGTCGGGGGAGCAACTAGTCCAACTTCTTAAGCAGCCGGATCACGGCCATAGTTGGATAACAGCTATAGCGGTGACGTTATCTTTCTACGCGAGCTGTCTGGTCTAGCTCATCTGATCCTCACCACCCCCTATCTAAGCTTGTGACCTGCTACCAAAGGTCCTCTGAGGAATGGAAGTGATTGATACGGGAGCTCCTCTAAGTGTTCCGGTCGGTGGAGCTGCTGAGGAGTGTCCAGCTTTTGCCAGAGAGTCAGCTAAGCCATTACTTGTCGTAAATGTGATGCACAGACCCGAGCGACCTCTATCAAATATCGATGCTTACGCTCAGCAGTGCCATTCTGCTGTGGAGTGTGAGGACAAGAAAGACGATGTACAATACCATGATCACGAAAAAGAATATAGCAAGTGTGCCGGGAGTGGTCGCAGTTTAATAAGGGCAGCGGGGACAATATTTTATGTGACACACCTGACATAGATTAGATGGTAAATTCCCCTCTTCACTCTTGTATGCATTATACTTTTTCTTATTAGTTTAAGTATAGCGAAGGGAACAAGAAAAAAATATGCAGTCTCGCATACAGTTAGAAAGAGTCTCGCTTTCAGCGCCTCGACTCAAGGTCCAATTTTGTTTTACCGGGTAGGTCAAACCGAGACTGGGAAAGCAGTATACCGGAAAATCTCATTAATCTTAGTATGGAAGAAGGCTGCTCTTCAAGCACATTAGGAGTACCTTTGTAAACACTCTACCATGGATATCGTTGGAAGACTTGCTGAAATTCAACAAGAAATACAAACCGCGGAAACCGAAAAGCTCCAACAGGAGAAGTCGGCAGGATTGCTTCTTGGACCTTCTAGCTTCGTTCTTGGCTCTTGCTTTGCGAAGGTGGCCTCGTTATCCACACCTCCGGTCGGATGAATGGAGGACCGACCGACCCGGGTTTCACTGTGTATACTATCAAGAATCAGGAATAGCTTTTCTCTATACCGAGCCGGGTATGAACTTAAATAAAAAAGAATCTGACTTCGCACCGGCAACCACTGGAATATTACAGAACGATCTAAAGAGGGTCATAGCTTATTCAACTTGCAGTCAATTAGGCTATATGATCTTTGCTTGAGGCATCTGGGGTTTGCAGCGATAACTTGTCTACTATACGCCCTAGACGCTTATTCTAAAAAGGGCATTCCACCCTTCCTTCTCCTACCGCTTTAGATTCGTTCTATGCTATCATCCTCATCTTGAACCTCCTCCCAAGGGATCTAACCGGATGACCTATCCTTTTCTTCTACGGAGGATTTTTCATCTTCAAACTGGGATTCTTCTTTAATGACAGTCTCCTGCACAGTGGATGCAGGCTCTTTGGCAGGCCTAGCTTGGAGTGAGAGTGTAGCGGGGGTAAGGTAAGGAAAGTGGCCGCCCCGCCAGAGAGGAAGCCCTCGAAGGCTCCGCATCCCCCCATCAGTTTACTATGAATAGAAAAAGAAAAAGAATCGAACTACCTACTCATTATTCGGAGGTGTTTCCCAAATTCCCACCACCGGCCCTTCGCCTTTCCGGGTCTGGATTTTTCGCGTCGTTTTAGCTTTTCTATCGGCCGATTGCTTATCCTTCCTTCGCAAACTCGCTTGCATGAGATGATGGCATCTCTATCTATTATGTCATTTCTGCTTTCACGAAGTCCAGCAAGCAAGGAGCTATTGTTCGGGTAAGACTCTACTGATTGATCTACCTATTCATTGCTCCCCCAGAGAAGATAGAGCTACCTTACTTCATAGATTGCTTGCATTGACGGTGATTACATTTCTTCCATTGCTAGGCATGTTCTGTTCCCAATCCTACTTAAGTATTTCGATGTAGGTTTCGGAACCCTACTGCGGGAGGGACGCCTCGCGAGCCGGGCTTTTAGAGATGAGGCCTTTTGGCAAAGCCAAGTAAATTTCGGGCGTACCTGCGCCACTCGTTTACCTGGACTCGTTGATATAGTAATATGGAGAAGACAAAATTGTTTCAAGCACCGACAGAACCGGAAGTTGGGCTTTTCTTCACCGATGAATCGATTACATTATGTACCGATTCACTCGTTGGTTCAGAAGATGGATTGGACTTCGTTCCTGGATCATCGCTGAACCAAAAAACGGGGGTACCGCATTGGGCAGAAGACGATCCAAAAAGCGAAGGCTCACCCAGCTAAAGGAAGGAGCTTTGGAAGCTTACCTTATTATTAAAAGGGGAAAGGGGGTGAAGATTGGGAAAGCAGAGCAGGAATTATTTATCAAAGATCACCAAAAGTAACGACCACCAAGATAGGCATAGTAATGAAATCTTTCCCATTTTTGGAAAACAATTTTTGGGCTGCAGCTAGGTCAGTTCGGGCTACGATCCTTCGAGCAGGGCAGTTCATGAGCTGCTATCTCCGACCGAGGAGCAGCAGAGCAAAAGAAGACTGCTGTTATTCTTCCTCCAACCCGTACACAGGCCAAGGCTTCTCGAAGTCGGCGAGAGCCGCGGATCCCATTGGTGTTGACCCAGCAACGAAGCCAGGAGCACAGCCCATTGATTCAGATTCAGTGGTTTACCTTGACTCAGTTGAGGCAAACTCTGAATACTAGATATGACCTCAAAATAACAGGGGTCAAGGTCGGCCAGTGAGACTAGATAAGCCAGAAACATACCTATAGTGACTTCCTTTTTTAGACCTTTGAGATTGTCGCATTCGGTGGAACAGCAGGAGCTACAGGGGTTTCTTTTGATTTTGGGAAGAATAGGGGGTTTCCCTTCATCATCTTTCAATTCAGTTGCTGTAGCGCCTGGCGCCTTCACCCGACCTTTTCTTTTGGGATGTGGTCTAACTAGTGGCTGAGAGTAAGCAAGCTACCTTGAGCGGATCCCACGTTAGCCCCAAGACGTTGGTCTCTAACTAGTGGATCCTTCCTTTTACTAGTCTTCACGGCTGGAATCAGAAATGGGCTGTCTCCTCTCTGATGATCTTTTCTATAGGTAGAACTCCTGTGAGCGGTCTAAACTTCGATCCTTATTTCTTCTAGAGAATCTCCTAATTGTTCCAGAGCAACTAGAAAGAGATTCTTTAACCTAAATTAGATTGTGTAATAAATGATTGGATTCTCTCAGTAAAATTTAATTTATGCCTCACCTCTTTGACTTTTGTGATAACATAGATTTTATTTTATGGCAGAACACTGAGCAACAACCTTATTGGAGGCAGCATTCCATCTGAATTACCTCCTACATTGGTTTCCATATATGTTGCACTCTTCCTAAATCTGAAGTAAATGAAAAATGGGATCCTTTTACTCCATTTGGCTTAATCTGGGTTGTTTATTCATTTAAAAGACATTAATTGAGATCTGGTGCTCTTTCTTTACCTTTGGCAGTTTCCTTTCGGATAATAGGTTTATCGGTAGTATACCAAGTTCTTTGTCGTCCCTGAGTCAGTTATCAGCTATGTAAGTATTTCTATCCACTCCTGTGTTATGATTGGTTTGTGATTTGTGTATTTCAGTTCTGCTTAATAGCTGGCTATTTATTTCAGGTCCCTCAACCGGAGAAATTCCTGATGCATTTGCAAGCCTTCCAGTACTGGTTAATTTGTATGGATCCAACACTCCGTCATGTTATACTATCAAAATTATATTATCATGTTGGCAATAACTCGTAATTACATTCATCTTTTCCGCAGAGATTTGTCCAGTAACAATTTGGATGGGGAGTTGCCACCTTCAATGGGAAATTTGTCATCCCTGACTAACTCTGTAAGTTACTTATGTCAAATGCCTGTTATTTTGGTATTAGTATAAAGGCAACTAATTTTTTCATGGACAGTCACTTGCAGATTAATCAGCTTACTGGAACTTTAGATGTTTTACAAGATCTTCCTCTTAAAGATTTGTACTCTCCTTAGTCATACCATTTGATGCTAATTCACATATTTCCATCCATTTCACCTTTCTGATTAATGTTCTGCCTCTGTCTCCCTCACACAGAAACATAGAGAATAATTCATTTTCTGGACCTATACCTCCGAAGCTATTAAGCATACCCACTTTCAAGTTGGTATAAAATCGACATGTTTTGTTCAGTCCTTGCCATTAGTTAATAGACTGCGTATGGGCATGGCATGCACAGTTTCTAAAAGTTTTATGATTTGTTACTTTTCTACGTCAAACTTCAGTGCTTATGCTTGCTAGTTTTTCTATTTGACCTGCATTCAACTCTAGTACTGCTCCTTTATCTCCAACAACAACCTCGGGGACACCTGCAATAGTAACGCCATTTTTCCCAGGACCAGTTCTGAACAAAAACCACCGCCTACATCTGGACGACGACCAACGAAGCTGGCTGATGCACCATCTACAGAAGCAAAGTCAAATTTTGGAAGTTCCAAAAAGTCTTCAAGTACAAAGAGAATTGTATGGATATCCATTGCAGCGGTACTCTCATTCATAATTTTCTACGTCAAACTTAGATACTTTGTAGTTGTACATAGTTTTAACACTACATTATTACCAAACATATGTAATTTAAAGAATTAATGTAATTTTGAGAATTATTAAAATGTCATTTTATATTTTTAGTATTTGTGCATGGGTAATTTAAATAAATTATTTTATCGTTTTTACAGGATTTACAAAATTAAACAAAAAAAATTAAAAAAAATTAAAGAAAAGACGACGCGGTTTATCGCGTTGTCTATATGCAAATAGACAACGCAGTGCCCCGCGTCGTCTATAAACATATAGACAATGCGGAGCTCCGCGTCGTCTATATGTTGTCTATTAGCGTGCCCAAATAGACAACATATAAATAGACAACACGGAAATTTTCAATAGACCATACAAGGATGTCGGCTGATGAGGGTGGATTTTCTACGTTGATTGATGTGACAACGGGTCGATCGACGTAGACCAATCGAAGCTGACATGGAAGGGGTCGAAGTGGAGATCAAAGTGTGAGAATCGTGTCGACCGACGTGGCCTTTTGTCGGTCAATGAGTATGATTCGGAAGTGTGATTTTATAAGTTAAGACGAGATTTTTGGCAAAAAATCACAACACAACTTTTTCCTACAGTTCAAGCCACAAGATTTATCTCTACTACTATATAAACTCATGTTTGGTTCATTTCATTATGCTGGTTTTTATTTCCACTATTCAAGCTTTTAGAGTTGGAGACCTGAATTAGGATTTATTCTTCTCTACTTTATTTTCTGTGAGTTTTCATTAATGCAATTTAAGATTCTATTTTCAATTATTGTTTTTAGCATGTCTGGCTAGAAACCTTAGTAGGTTCTAGGGTTTTGCACTATCAAGATTGCATGTTTTGATTTAATTAATTCAAACTCTAATTTATTTGTTTTAAATTCTCTGGTTTTGATAATTAAGATCTATTTCAATTGAAGGATCTAGAGATGAAAATTGATTTAGATTTATAGTTATTAATTGAAGGATCGATAGGAGAAAATTAATAACAGAAAGAGAGAATTTAATATAATTGTTTTATGTCTCAATAATAAGAATCAATTGTAGGGTTTAATCTTTACGTTTATCGAGGTTGATTAGTTTGGTGACTCACTAACTAGTAATCTAGGATTTAATTGCTTGACCAAGGAATTAATTCCACTTTATCAGATTTCCCACTTACTGGATTTGTTTGAGTTTGAATTTGTTGTTTTATGCATGTTATCCAACTTGGTTGTATTCCGTAGGATATGTGTCTTTGTTTTCTTGATTTCGGTTCAAACTTTAATTTTCAAAACAAAAATACCTTTTAATTTTGATTTTCTTAAACAACGAATTGAAAAACTTCACCTAATATATAAATGATTTCATCATACTTTTCCCCATGGGTTCGACATTCTAGTTTATAAACTTATTTGCCGTTGTTTCACTACAGTTAAATAGGTAGTTTTTCAGTGACTAAATTGGTGTCATTTCTAGGGAATAGTTTGATTCTATTTCGTTATTAGATTTTTTGGATTTCTATTGGATTGAGTTATTTTTTTTTTGCGTGTGAGTTTGATTTTAGGTGTCTGTTTCGATCGATGTGCATCGCATCGGTCGACATATAATCCTGCACACATCGATTGACACACTCTGGTGTCGGTCGATGCAGACTGATTTTTGCGAATTTTGTCTCTCTTTTCAGGTAAGTGCATGAAAACGAGAGCTAAAGGTCAAGCAATTTAAGCCCTTGACTCGGAAATGGAGGCTACCTAAAAAGAGAACTGAAGCAAAGCAAGAGGAGGAAAGGAAAAACATATAAAGATGGCCGATGAACAAGAAGCACCTCTAAAGAATTTGACTCCCAATGAATAGAGGAGTTCGTGAATGAGGTTCACCAGCTCAGAGAGCAAATGAAGGCAGTGTAGGTAGATGGATCAGCAAGGTTGTCAGCAGTGTCAATCTTCTTAATTTGCACATCGCCCCTCGATAAGATCTCTCGTATGATATGGTACTTTCTCTCTATGTGTTTGCTTGCCCTATGAGACCGCGGTTCCTTTGAGTTTGCTACTGCACCAGAGTTGTCACAATAAATTGTGATGCTCTTCGGCAAACTCGGAATCACACCCAACTCTAAAAGGTAGTTCCGGAGCCATACCCCCTCTTTCAAGGCTTCGGAGGCGGCGACATATTTCGCCTCTATAATGGAGTCAGCAATGCATTTCTGCTTTGAGCTCCTCCAAGATACAGCTCCACCTCGCAGGGTAAACACATATCCCGAGGTCGATTTCTTCTCATCCTGGTCCCCTTGGAAATCCGAATCCCTATAACCCACAGGGCACAAATCCTCACCTTGATAAACTAGGCAGAAATTCCTAGTTCTCTTCAAGTACTTAAGGATATGCTTTACAGCAGTCTAGTGCGCCTGTCCAGGGTTAGACTGATATCTTGCTACCATGCCAACGGCGTAACAAATATCAGACCTGGTACACAACATCGCATACATGAGACTACCCACCGCCGAAGCGTATGGTACAAGACTCATATCGTCTTTCTCCCGCTGTGTCTGAGGACACTGCCCGATAGAAAAACGCCATGACGAAAAGGTAGCAAACCTTTCTTGGCGAGCTGCATGTTGAACCGGGCAATCACAGTATCCACATAGGATGCCTGGGATAAGCTCAAAATTCTTCTCTTACGGTCTCATAAGACCTTAATCCCAAGAATGTAGCCAGCTTCACCCAAATCCTTCATTTGGAACTGTTCGGATAACCAAACCTTGATCTCCGACATCACTCCCTCGTTGTTTCCAAATAGGAGTATGTCATCAACGTATAGTGCAAGGAAAACCACGCTCCCACTGACACAAAGTCGGTAAACACAACTTTCGTTTTCCAACTGTGCAAATTCATAGGATTTAATCACATCGTTGAAACTTAAGTTCCATGACCTCGAAGCTTGCTTAAGTCCATACAAGGAATTCTTAAGCTTCCAGACAAGATGTTCCTCGCCCTTGCGTATGTAACCCTCGGGTTGCTGCATATAGATGTCCCTTCCTTCTTCAAGGTAACCGTTTAGGAAAGCGGTTTTGACATCCATCTGCAATATCTCGAGGTCCATATGCGCAGCTATGGCAAGGAGTATCCGGATGGACTTGAGCATTGTTGGTCCCGGATTATCAGGGTATAACTTGGCAGCGGAAAATGTGTTAATTCGTTTCTTGCGCTCTGCTGGGTACTCAGCTGACTGGGACCTTGTCAGCTGGTAAGTCAACTGGCACTCTGAGTACTCAGCTGACTGGCAACTGGCTCGTCAGCTGGTAGCTCAAGACTTAGAATATTTTTAGCCTTGTTTGCACAGTTATATCAGTTTTCAGATATACACCAGCACTTGGGTGCTGGGTTTTAAATCAGTATGAAATGCAGAAAGCTGATAAAAGATAGGATTTATAGTGGTTCGATCAACTGATCTACGTCCACTCTCCAGTCGTAGCACTGGAAATTTCACTAAGAATAATCAGGTACAAGCGTCCTACGATCTATCTCTAGCTGGTGAATGCCTCGTCCACCAGTTCACTAGATCAACCGCTCCCGGCCTTGTCCTTCTTCAACTCTGATCAGCTGGTAGAGTGCGAGCACGTCACTTCAACCTCCACAGCTTCACTGGGTGTTTAGTTCTCCCAAGAACGTGTCTTCTCAATACGGCAAAAAGCCCGTAATAACTCAAGTGCTGGCTGGCACAAGAGCTGCTGTGAACTTCCTCAGAAGAGAAAGAACACCAAAGAGATCAATAACTTACAAGCTGGAAGCTTGAAGTCTCGTGTTTGAATAAATCAACACACGGATAGCCTTTAGAGAGGCCTCGAAAGATTTGCTTGCTTGCTTGAGCGTAATAAATTCTCAGTCTTTCGGTAGGTCAAGAGTATTGAATGTTGATGGATCCCAGGTATTTATAGACGCGGGATCCCATTCAAATTTCTAGCCGTTTGGACTCATCCGGAAAAGATCTCTGTCTTCGCATGTCCTTCTGACGGCGGCAGGTAAGAATTTCCGGAAAGCGCCATGCTTTTGTCCACTTTATCTGACATTGATCTCTTTATGTCAGAACGGCACTATTCGTCAGTACGAGGAATCGGAACTGGTGTCTTGAACTGATAGACTTTAAGGTATCCTCCCTTAAAGTCATACTTTGTCAGTTTATTCCTCAGACGAATCTTCTTTTTGTCTCTAAGACTCTGGGAGAGCGAATCTTGAATTCTGCTGGTAACATCCGACTGGTAGAACATGCTGGTGATCTTTGTGCTGGCAAGTCTCTGCTGGTGACTTGCGTCGGCACAATCTAAGTCTACCAATTTGTCTGATGTTAACTCTTGGAATCCCCATGACTGGTGGCTTCACCGCTGGTGAACAGTGTCAGTGAGAACACCTATTCTGCTGATAAGGTTTGTCAGCTCCCTGCTGATGAAAACCTTCCCAACTGGTGAACAGTAGCCAGTCATTAGCTCTTCTCATGCTGATGAACAGTGTCAGCACGAGTCTTGTCAGTCGCTTGCTGGTGAGACTTTTCTCAACTGGTAAGTACATCTCATGCTGGTGAACGGTAACCAGCATGAGTCTTGATCAGCTGCGACTTACAACTCAAAAGACCTAAACAGGACTTTACATTTGAGATCTAGAGCTATCTAGAGACAACTGACGCTGGTAGGACTTAGGATTTGATCCGCCAAAACACCAAAACTAGAATCTAAACAAGTAGCTACTGGGGAGAGGAAACTTAGCCAAATTTCCCAACAATTTCCCCCTTTTTGGTGCGATCAAAGCCTAACCAGCGAGCACTCAGCTGATGAGGAAAGTTACAAAGTATTTCAGGGTTTTACAAAAATAAACCTATCAGATCTAAACCCATGAAACCACTTCCTCACATCAGCTCTAAACTAAAATCTTCCCCCTCAAACAAAGAGGGATATTGCTCGTTTAAAATATGAGAATTGAGATCAGAGCAAAAAGATTTAAAGTGTGTGATACGAGTGCTGGTGCTGATTACACTGGAAGTGTAAGTTCAGCTGGTAAGTAAATACTTAGACAATTTGTTGGACAATGAGGAATTGTCATCAACTTGTCAGTAATCAATCCATTAATATGTTGCAGTTACAAGTACAGGATAGAAAACTGACTAGTCTAGAGATACAAATACTTACAACAAAATGAAGAAGCTAGACTATGGCTGAGAAGATGATCCTGGTGATTGAGTTCTGCTGGTTAAGGACCTCAGGATCTCGGTGAGCGCTGCCATATCTTGTCTGCTCTTCTCTCTTTCCTCAGCAGCTATCCTCCTCTCCTCTTCAGCAAGACGGGCTCTCTCAGCCTCAGCACGTGCTCGCGCATTTTCCCCCTCTTGGATCCACGCCAAAAAGGAGGACACTCCAGCGGTGAATGACTCCATCTGTTGAGTCATCTCGGTTCGGAAGCTGGCGAAGCGCTGGTCCATCCTGGCATCAATGATTGCATGAAGCTGCGCAGGGGGATGGATCTCGGAGATTGGCTGTGCTGATACTTCAATGGAAGAGGAAGGTACATCAGTTGCGGAAGGAGCCGCTGCTGGTTCAGATGCAGTTGATATTTCCATCGGGGCTGGCTCCTCCGCTGGCACTGCAGCTGCTACTGGTGCCTCTGCTTGTACATCAGCTGCTGCTGACTCCTCTACTTGTATGTCAGCTGCTGGCTCTGCTACTGGAGCTGGCTGGACTTCTTAAAAAACGGGTGGGGCTGTGAAATCCACCACTTGCCAGTCCATATGATCAGGGACGAGATCGCCCGAGACAATAGGAACAGGAGGGACGGCAAGGGTCAGCCACAAACCACTAGAAGGATCCTCCTCCACAATGTGGTCTACCAGCAAGGCGCAGGCAGCCATGTCGAACAGGATAGCATGATAGGGAGGGATCCTTGGGAGGGTAACCAGCACTTTGAGGCGTCGGAGCGCGTACGTCAGCTGGTACCCCCGACTGGTGACTCGGAACTGGAGGAAAGGTAACTTGACCTTTTTCCGTGGCAGGAGGCCGGAGCTTCCAGTCAGCTGCCTATACTCTGCAATTTTCAGCAAGTGGCGCTTGATCCTCCTTGTAGACAGCTGCTGGGGGCACTCAGGATCAGTGCCCATGAAAGCATTAGCCCACTCCTCCTCCGCTCTCCAGTAGCCAAGGCCCAGCCTGGCATAGAGAACTGCCCGCTTCTCCACAGTCAGCAGGCGCTGGCATCTATCAAAAATCCGCCACCTCCGGAACTCCAGACATAGTTCCGGATCCACCCTCCAGAGTCTACGGTAGCTGGATATCATCTCGTCATTGACGGCATTTTCCACCTCCACCGTGATGTTCTCAGCATACTCATAGAGAGTGGAATTGTAATATTCCACTGGCTGCAAGGGAAGGCACCAGTCAGAGATTCTGGAGGCATAAACCGACTGGTGGGGGAGTCCGCTGAAGGGTATGATGTTGAATGCAGATGGCTCTGGCACTCTTGAATTATAAAAAGCCATCTCCCCGCGCTGCTCCCACCGGTGCACCCCTGTCACTCGAGCCTGGAAGGTATCCTCATCAACCAGTTGATGCTCTTGGATGCAGAGCATATAAGGGCGCCTTTCAGTTCGTGCACGCCTAGCTGGAGGTGTAAAGGATGCTGCTAGTCGCCCGGAAGATGATGTCGAGGCATCTGTGGATCGGGGGCGACTGGCAGGATGACGAGCCTATCATCAATGTCTGGGAACAGATCCCTTGGCTCCATCCTCTGCACCATAGAGTAATGAACTACCTCCGCAGCTGGCTCCTGCTCTTGCTCCTCAGCCCTTGGTTCCTCTTCATCCTCGGATTCAGAACTGACATCCGAGAAACTCGCCAGTTGTACCGGGGTGGTCGCCCGCTCTTCTTCTCCTCCACTGGCACCCCCTTGCGCGGCCAGTGGGTCTTCCGCAGCTCCTCCACTGGCTTCCCCTTGCGCAGCCAGTGGGACGTCCTCACCTCCACCAGTAGCTTCCTCTGTCTCCTGGTACTGGTCCACGATAGACATAATGTCTTCGTCAGCACCCATCACCAGCAGGCGTTCAAAAGTTTCTTCAGGTAGGAGCTCGCCTGGTGGGGCTGGTGCTGGTCGGCCGGCACTTGAGATTTCGAGCGCTTTTCCTTTGCCCTTGGCCGCCAGTCTCATCTGTTCTGCCAGCTCTGCCTGGCGCCTGGCCTCTGTTTCTGCCTTTATCTTGGCAAACCTCTCATCCCTGGCCGCCAGCTCCGCCTCTCTCTTCTGCTGGTCGGCCAAGGCCTTCAGCCTTGCCTGGGCTTGCTTCCTCCTGACTATGGAGGCTTGCTGCTCCTTCTTCGCCTGCTCCACCAGCTTTTGAGCTCTGGTCTGGATTCGCTTCTTCTTGCGAGTCATCCTTTCGAGGGTCTCCTCCTCAGTCAGTCCCAAGACGGACTTCTTGACTGGGATGGAGATCTTCCCAGACTCAGGGTCATATGCAACAGGTGATGGTGGCTGCTGGTGCTGGGAAGTCTTGGGCTTCTTGTGGGATGGCTTCTTGGTGACTGGTACCAGTTGTACGTCCCGTGGGTGGATACCAGTCGCCTCAGCCACCGCGCCTTCCATGGTGTCGAAAAGAGACTCCGTCTCCAGCTTCCTCTTCAACTGAGCCCTTGCCTCCTCAGTCGGTGGGAGAGCCACAGCTGGCACTTGCTCTCCCAGGTCTTCTGAGTCCTCCTCAGAAACGACCTCAGCAGGGTCCACTGCTGACTTCCCTTTCAGCCTTCGTGGCTTCTTGTAATCTGGGTGAGGCAGCTTC